>APFE031385795.1:11941-60457 GCA_000404065.3 Pinus taeda
CCCACTTGTTAATTACGACTAGGAACCTGCGGTGTAGCATTGTTCGATTGTTGCTAGACCCCTGTTGGGCTAGTAGGGATCGCCTCTATCCGTAGAGGGTATTTACCTATACAACAGGGAGTCTAGCAGAGAACTTCCAAGCAGGAAGTAGAGAGACTCAACAGGAGTTGAAGAGAGAAATTTCGGATGGAAGTAGAGAGACTCGGAGGAGTTGACAAGAAGAGCAGAGAGATGGCCATGACTGGGCTGAGGGATCAGGACAAGCTGGACAGGGTGTCTGACTTTGTGGTCTGGAAGGCCAGGATACCATCCATTCTAGATAGACATCACATCAAGGCCTTCGCCTTGAGAACAATGGCTATCCCAATTGGCCCGACTGATAATGAGAAGAATGAGGAGGCAATGGCCAAGGTGAAATGTATCTTCCTTGATGGGGTCAAGGATCACGTGGTCCAACATATTGCTAAGAAGGAGACGATAAAGGAAATGTGGGACACCTTAAAAACATTGTACCAACATACTTCCATGAAGAGGAAGATGTTACTTGAGAATCAGCGGCAGTCATACTAGATGCAAAAGGGGGAGCAGATAGATCACTTCCTAGGGAGATTGAAGGAAATCCAGGACCAACTGACTTCCATATGGACCACGCCGAATCAGGAGTTGATGGTGAAGACCACTATGAACGCAATCTTTGAGGATTGGGAGACATTCGTCCAGAGCATTCTAGGTAAGGCGAATCTTCCAGATTGGGAAGAATTGTGGGTGGCTCTTCGCCAAGAAGAGATCAAATGACTGAGCAAGACAGGAAGTAGTAGAAAAGGAGTCTGGATCAAGAAGGGAGAGGTAGAGGATGCAACTATGGTATATGTGAGAAAACAGGAGAAGAGGAAGAAAAAGGACCTCTCCAAGGTCAAGTGCTTCAACTGTGGGGAATTGGGTCATTATGCGAACCAGTGTCTGAGGAAGAAGAACAAGGGAGAGGCGTCTGACTCTAAGGCAGTGCCAGCGAAGGCGGAAAAGCAGGTAGAGGAGGATGACGATTGTGCCATGAGTGCTCATGTACCTCTAGAGAAGAGGAAGGGAAACATCAAGATGTAGTCAGGAAGACTACAGATGATAAGGGGTTGGATCCTTGAGGTACTAAAACTCTTGGATTATACCTTGCTAAAAGAGACCCGAAGAGAGAGTAGCAGGATTGGCGGATGTCGACAGAAATGGATGAGGATGAAGCGAAGGAGAGTACTACAGTGCAGGAATCTCGGGCAGCATAGAGCTAGCAGGCTGAAGCAATGTGAGAGGCACAAAGGAGGTTGCAACAGTGCAGGATGGCACAAAGAGGTTTCCAATGGTGTGAGATGTAGGGAGTTGTTGCAGTATCACAGAGGTCTATAGAGGGAGAACTTGTTAGTGACAGAGGGAGATTCGTCACCGAGAGTGTTTCTAGACTGACAAGGATGTCATAATTTGGGTGAATCAGTTACTCACTTCTCAGTAACTGAGTTGCAGTGCAGTATCACGATGCAACATGATGAGAGGGGATGCAGTGCAGATGCAGTGCTAGGAGGATTGACCAGTAACAACATGGATGCAGAGGGAGCTTCCATACAGATGCAACAGTGACAGTGGCAGGACCATGGGCAGCAGTACAGGATGCAACAGTGCAGAGGATGTTGGGAAGGGAGGCCTAGCATTAACACAGAGACCGGTGCAGAATAATCAATGTGATACTCAGTGTGGAGTATTACTAGAGCACAATCCTCGCTAAGAGGGAGTGTTTATTTGTGGTAGCATCAGATGTGCTCTAGCCATGAAAATTGGTGGAGAGGCTAAAGCACATGATATCTCCAAGGCCTAGAAATGGTTTGGACAGATTGTACCTAGTTTTGGAGACATTAAAATAATTAATATTTTTAATGGAGTTCCTGAGTCTAAACTTAGGAAAAAATAAATATTAATGGGTATTAATATAAAACTGGGTTAGACGGTTCCAAAATTCATGGATCAAGCCAAATATAATCTTAGCTATTGATTAGAGATTTAATCTTCATTGTTGATGGACCAACGAGAAAAGTATAAGAAGAGGCTTAAGGGTCAGTTGGAGGATACACCAGAGTGATCATTCATCTAATTTTCTAGAGCAGTGTTTGCTAAGACAAATCGAATCAGTGATCAATTTGCAACGAGGGGTAGTGAGTACGAGACAGAGAGGCAGAGATAGTGTTGGAAGACCAACACAGAGGTAGAGAGGTAGATGCAGAAGCCAGAGGGAGCCGTTCATAGGCTAGCAGAGACAACGCAGAGGCCACGAGGGCCTGCATCATCCACGTAGAGGATGCAGGGGTGACGCAGAGAGTGAGAGAGGCTGCGCAGAGCCTCAGAGAGCTAACACAGGGGATTTTCAGGCTGACACAGAGGTTAAGAGGGCTAACACAGTGCTTCAGCTGCGCTGGAGAGGGTTTCGTGGGGCAAATTTTCTGAATATCTGCTTCCAAATAGAGAAGCATTACTGTCGGATTATTTTCTCTATCAGGTGAGCCAGTTTGGCACAGAGTTGTACTCAGAAAAACTGCATAATAAAATAACCCTCAGAATTTTTTCACCGGTTTTCCCAAGTTGGGTTTTTCCAGGGATGACTTGTCCAAAAATAATGGTCTCATTTGTGTGTTTTCTATTTCTTTCAACTGTTGATTTGTAGATGATTGAGAATGTATTGTGTTTATTTCTATATTTATATGGTTAAATAACTTGTTCATAATTAACAAGTAGGAGAACTAAACCAGAGAATATAGATAAAATTTCTAATGGGTAATACTTAGAAATTTCAATAGAGCTAGATATAAATCTTGAGGCACGTTCAAGGGAAAATGAGCCAAACCAATAGATGATGCATGGGATCTAGAGACCACACCGTCTCCACCCTTTTATCGAGACAATACTACCCCCATGCCTCCACCGAGAACTGATAATCTAGAAAGCACTTTCTCAACTACAAACCTATAGTCAAATGTTAAAACACAGAGGGAACCTATGCAAACCAAGAGTCCAAAGAATTCAAAGCCTCCACCCAAAAATAGGAATCTAGAGGGCTCTAATCCTTCACCTAAATAATGATCTACATGCTCACTTAGCGCACCCACAACCTATTATTAGTCTATGGAGTCTTTTCTTTTGTTTTTCCCTCATCTCCTATGTTATACCTGTGTGCAGTAGTTATTCTTTTTAAAAACTTGTGCCAATGTGTTTCTCCTCTCTCTATGCTCTCTGAGCAAAGAGAGGATAAACTTACCAATGTGTTTCTCCTCTCCTTGCTCAATCAACGTCCCCACGTTGTCTACGAGACAAGGGAGAGGCATATGGGCCCATCCTCTATTGAGGAAGCCCATAATTTTCCTCAAATTATCTGTCAGTTGCATTCAATTTTTACCAACCCGGAATTGGATGTCATTAATAAGAAATTTGTCCAATTACCAAGCAGCCTCCTCCTCCACATCTCTGAACTCGTGTCCCAATTTTCAACTAGTCCATTTCATTACAAAGTTGTCATTCATGAATATTTACAAGAGATAATTTTATCAAAAAGGGTTTTCACAACCCTATCCTCTTTGAGGAACATCGTCCTTGGTGTTCTTACCTGAACACAATTACGAAACCTACTTAGACCAAGAACAAAGTCTACTAGGAGCTTCATGCACATATCTCTTTACAAAACTACAGAATTACATACATTTGTTTAACCAACAAACAAAAATGGAAGTGTTGTTCGCATGTGATCGACCATCTCTCATGTGGCTTCATTAGGCCCAAAGTGCCTCCACTACACATTGACTTGATCACTTACTCAGTTCCAGAGTGTGAGATGTCTATGATCCAAAATGCATAAGGGTTTCGGCTAGAAATTTCTTTCTAGTTTTATTTGCAACATCAACCAATCAGTCACATGATTAGCATCCTGCACTTACTTCTTGAGTAGGGAAACATGGAAAACACTATGTGCTTTTACTATGAGTCGCAAGGCCAACCTATATGCCATTAGCCCTATTCTTTCAAGCACTTGAAATGACCCACAAAATCATGATAACTTGACACAAGACCCGATTTTCAAAGAACTTCTTCTAGATCTAATGTTCCCCTACTTTAAACTCCTTATGCACTCTATGATGGTCCACGTATCTCTTCTTCCTATCTTGGAGCCACCTTTAAATTCTATCTAATGGTCATCATTTCTTGTTACATTTCCCTTAGCATATCAAACCCAATAAGGACCCCATTCATTGTATCATTCCTACTAATAAGGGTGTTGCACCTTCTCCCATAAAGAGCCTCGAATGGACTGATCTTCAAGGATTCTTGTTAACCATTATTGTAAGTGAAATCCACTAGTGGAAGAAATTCTTCCCACTTTCTCAGTTGGTCCATAATACATTCTAAGCATGTCCTCGAACACTTGTTTGTCCTCTCTGTTTCCCCATCTGTTTGTGGATGGTATGTTGTGCTAAATGCCAATTATAACACAAGGCCAACAAACAATTCCTTCAAAATTTTTGAATTAAATTTCACATCTCGGCCTGAGATGATTTTCTTGGATATCTTGTTTAACCTCACAATTTATCTTATGAATATTTCTCATTGTATAAGTGGATTTTACAGCCCCAAAGTGAGCTAACTTGCTCAATTTTTCGACCACAACCAAGATATAATTGTTTTTCCTGGTTGTCTGGGGAAAGCCTATGATAAAGTCCATGGAAATTCTTTGCTACGTCCATTCCGAAATGGGGATTACTTGTAGAAATCCTGCTAAATGATTGCATTCAACCTTCACTTGTTGATATTTTATGCATTTAGAAAGGTAATCAACCACTTCCTTTTCCATTTCAGGCTAATAATACAACCTCTTCACAGTGGTTAATATTTTTTGATATCTTGGGTGACTGGAATATGTTTTTTTTGAAACTCATGCAGTATGAGGTTCTTCAAGTCTTGCTCACTTTTCACATACACCTTATTTTTAAGTTTTATCAACCCATTTTTGGAGAGGGTGGAATATTTATTCCTCGCTCATTTTGGGTCTTGTTGAAACTTTCCTTTTAATTTTTCATACCTATTGTCTTGTTGTCCAACCAATTTAATTATTTCTTTAAGATCAGTCTCGTATAGGCTTATGGATATCATATGCAATTACAACCTTCTATTGAGTGCATCAACAACTTTATTTTCTTTTCCATTGATATCTTTAATCTTGAAATCAAATTCTCTAATTATGGTCAACCATCTAGTCTACCTTCAATTTAATTTGGGTTGATTAATCAAGTATTTTAACCCTCCATGACGTGTTATCAAGGTGAATTTTTCGTTGAGGAGATAGTGCCTCCACATATTTAATGCATGAATAATTGTTGCCAATTCCAAGTCATAAGTCATGTATTTTTGCTCATGCTCACTCAAATTTTGAGATTCATAACAAACCACTTGGCCTTCCTACATTAAGACTCTGCCAACTCCTTCCTTACAGGTATATTTGCACACTATGAAGTATTTGTTTGGGTATGTGTAACACCCCCCTCCTAGGTCTACCCAAAGTATCCATGCCAACTGGGGTAAACATGAGAAGAGAGGCTACAATGATCAGATTTGACTTCCTATGTGATCTTAAGAAAGTGGAATTGACAAAACAAGACCTTACAGACCTCCCTCGGGTGCTTAAGGACCCCCAAGAGCTAATCCACCACTCTAAGTGCCCAACCCTTGAGTTAACCTAGCATTTCAATGAATTAGACCCAGAGTCGCTCCCATGACAAGGCATACATGAGACTATAAATCTATAGTTTCTCCCATAGTTCCTACAAGGGAGTAATTGCAGTCTCTCTCAGCTAGTTCTATGCTAGAGACTGTGATATTTAAGCCACTTTTTCAGGGCTAGTCTCCAAACCAGTGCCTAGAAATTGATGAGACTTTCCAAGACAATAAATTACACCAAGGCAAAGCCTCTAACACAAAACTTAATCAAGGGCTTGACCTAACCAAGCCTAACCATGACAGACATTTTGTCAAACACTTAGTAACTATGCAACCTACAGGTCTAGGATACAAGACATGACATAAATGAATGAAACCACTTATGAAACATAAACATAAGGATCACCACCTTCTCCATTGAACTACTACATCATCAATTAGGTCTTGCATCCATCCATTTAACAATTACAAGTAAATACATAAAATAACCATGACATAAACCAGTCATCTAACCATGCTTATAACAAGCATTAAACCATGTAAATATCAGAGATATGACAACCATTAAATCCACCTATAAATCAATGCAAAAGTAAGAGAACTTAGATTTTATTAATCATAGGAAAATCGAACCAGTTTGAGAATTCCACGTACCACCTGACCATAGACATGGCTAAACCAAATATCTCTTTCAGCCAGTCGCCCATGTGCTATATTCCAAGCATGAATGTGGGATATCATAGAAAAATAAAGGGAACCCAGAGGTTAAACCACCTCCACCCTCATCAAAAAGCGATCACACTAAAACTGGTGCTTCAATCACAACTGAACAGAACTTGGAATTCCATTTGGAATCCATCACTATCCTTGAGGATTTTTCCATCTCCTTATCTCTCAAGCTTTACCACAATCCAAACTTGGATCACTAGGCCCTAAACTGAGACATCTCCCTTAGGCTTTACCATGTGTCCTGCCAAAACCGATCAAGGGATTCCTTGGCCCTTGGGAATGGAAATTGAGACCAACTCTGCCCCGAATTCTGAAACCCATTCGGAAAACCAAAGCTCAAAAACTAAAATAAACATCCCAACATACCATGGCATTCAGAAAAAGGCAAGTCTAGACTGAAAACCATTGTCATAAACCTGGCAAAACCATGCCATCGACAGCAAGAGAACCATACACCAACATGCAAATCCATGCATGTCCAAACCAACTAGGAAATCACAAATGCAAAAGGTTACCTACAAGTGTTCCTGTTGAAGCTACTTGATCTCGCGCTTCCTTACTTGATCCTTGCTTTTCCATCCTTTCCCTTTTCTTGCTTTTCCTTCCTTGATCCAAAGCTAGAGTGCTCCAAGAAAACCCTAAGTGGCCAAGTATGTGTGAGAGAGAGAATAATGATAGAGATCCAAACTTTCCCTGACCAAGAGCCAAGAGATTACACTGAATAATACCTTGCCAACTGATTCTCATAAGCCTTTTTATCAATGAGGCCTCTATTTTCTTCATTTTCCATTATTTTCCTTCAATTTCCTCCTCACATGCAACATGTGACCTTTCACCTTACTTTTCTCCTATTTTCCTTTATTTTCATTAATAAATGTGCCAAAAATGCATTTTTTCCTTTTAATGCCTTTGCCTTAGCCTTTGCCAATTTTCCTTAACCAAAACACACATCTAGTGATGCCCACAAGGATATATTTTCCAAACATTTAGCTTGGAATATGTGTCCCTTACTCGTGGTCTTAATTTTTCCTTTATTTACTTTTATTACATCAACTTTTCACCAGGGTTGTTACAGAACCCTCCCCCTTGGGGAACATCGTCCTCGATGTTAAACCACACCTGACCTCAACAAAACCACTAAAAAATAAACATACTACCCATGGATCTTTAGAACTTAGCTTGTTGCGGTATTTACAATGAAAGACCTGCTTAAAAGAAAAACATCATGACAACATGAACCAATATCAACCATATTGGATACTGGAGCTTTATAACATATCTCATTATGATATTTTCAATAATCACATATACACATATCACATTTGCTAAACCACCAAATAAAAGGATGTGATGCCTGTATCAATCAACAAGGGAATCCAGAGGATCACACCTCCACCCTCAAAGTAATAATGAGATTCACCTCCTTCCCAGGAAGTCCAGAATCCACTGCCATAGTCAAAGTTGTATCCAATGTCCAACGCTACAATCCTACGCCACTTGTCCTCTTAGTGAACAGTTGTCGGCTCATTATTCCAGGGCACACTCCCAATGTGCATCTGATTCCATATGGAAATGATAATGCCCAAACCAATATATCCATGACCTTCCCTTCTCTGCTACACAATCCCTCGGGAAATATGGTCGCCCCCTTTTGTGCAATCACTCACCTTCCAAGTTCCCCAGAATCCCCTAACCCAGGTGATCCATCCCTTTGCAAGGCTTCCTCGCATCAGAAGATACAAAACAAAGGCATGTACCTGCCTCAAAACCATCATACTCGTCATAGCATGCTCATGGAAATCAATGGACATTATTGGGTACCAGTGTCTCAGAATGGCCCTGATCCTTAAGTGTTTTATCAACATATTTATTATTACTACATGTCCCAATTTCTTTTTCTTCTGCTGCTAATTCTTGTAGTCGATTTCATTCACCCAACCGAGCATGTTCATGCATTCTTGTTCCAAGAAAATAATTTCCATTGCATTCAAATAAATTTAAATAACCTCAAACCATACCTCATTAGTAGTTCGTCAATAAGGTGCATTTGTAATCTTGTTCGCTTCCTGTCACAACAAGCCAAACTAGCATATTTGACCAAATCAACACGTATAAATATATCACATCAGGTTAGCTCAACATATAACCATCATAGATCAAAATCATAAGTCACATGTGACCAACATAAACCAAAATCATAGATCACATGTAATCATCATAGACTAGAATCATAAATCACATGCATAATAAAACTTGAAAAGAAAATATTGATACTTAACCTTTAATCGACCCTTAGCTTCTACCTTTGTATTTATTCTGTACGCACTCCAAATCAATTTCCACATGAGACAAACACCCATTGTCTTCTCCTCAACCATGTGCACATACATGTAGTGTGCATCACACACATATAGCTACACACGTCATACAACACCATGCAATGCATGCATCTACATCGGTGCGATATGTACCACCTGTACACACTACAACCACCTACACAATGTGTGCACAACATCACATGTACATTGCACCAATAGCACAACATGTACACAACGCCACATGTACACTGCACCACTATAAAACGTGTACACAATGCCAAATGAACACAACATCACATGCATGACATGTGCAGGACACGCCATGTGCATAACATAGCATGCATGACATGTACATAACATTGCATACACGACATGTACACAACACCACATGTAAAACATGTACATGATACCACATGCTCACAACACCATTTGTACAATCATGCACACAACACCATATGTACAACATGCATAGAACACCATATGTACATAGCACTACATATCCAACCTATACATAACATCATCTATACACAACACTACATATCCAACATGTGCATAGCACCATATGCACACAACACCTCATACCCATCATGTACATAACATCATATATACCCAACACTACATATGCAATATTCGCACAACACTATATGTACCATCATGTAGACAACATTGCATAAACAACATGTACACACACTATGTATACACAACACCGCATGCGCAAAACATCATAGATGCAAAATGTACAACATATACAACATATGCACAACAATAGTACCTCACATCCAAAAGCACACTTTCTCTACCAAGAAACCTTACTCCCAGTGTGTTATCTATGCTTGTCTTAGCATGTCGCAAACTGCACTACTTTCATTTCGCTGATGTACGCTTCCACATTACCTGTCATAAACATATGCATAATACAAGTACACAACATCAATTCATATCCACATGATATTGAACTCATATATTTGTCTTGACTACTCTTACCACTTGATTCCTCATGAACCATGAATCTCTTCATGCCATTCACCTGCATAAGAAATCATTCCTCCACAAGAATGTTTCCTGAAAACCCTGTCAAATAGTGAAAACATACATACATATATAATCATTAGCATAAAACAATCATCATCTTGTCAGGCAACTACATATATACATACATGCATACATATATAAACATCAATATAATCATGATCATAAAATAACTACCAGATAACATAAGGTCTAGGTTAAGGGAACTTTCTTTATCCGTGTACAACATGTACAACATTGAGAACAATCATTCCCAACATAGCTAAGGCATCCAACACCTCAGATCCATTTAATTTACCTTTTATAGTTACTTTTTACATGTTTGTACTGCCACCATACATTTACCAATATGGACCAACCAATCTAACCAACTGTCATAGTCTTACCTTCCACTGCTCTTACTCATGCGCATAGCTTCATCTAAGTCTTACCTTACCTATTGGTTACCATATGACTATCCCTGAGATCCACTAACTTTCCTCTTTCCCAACCAATTCCCAAGACTTAAAACATAAAAGACAACCCAAGAAACCACAAGAAGAAGATAATGAAAACCCATAGCAACAATATGAAACCGCAACAAAGTGGCATAGTTATTCACCAAACACATGCAAAATCACAAATCAAGCGCAAAAATTGAAAAATACCTAAAGAACAAGACTAACAACAGACACCATCACTCAATCCCCATGGTTCCTAGTGCTTCCAAAGGAAAGCTCAACCTGAGCCTTCTTCAAGATTCATGGAAATCTCTCTTGCCATGCAACTCCCTGCATTATACTGCCATAAACACATAATTGTTACTGCATAATTAAACCTAAAAATACACTAGGTACCTTACCTTTCTATGTCAAGCATGTTGCTTGCAACTGAGCACATCCACACCATCTTTCAAGGGACTCCAATCCCCTTGACAAATCCACCTGTCACTAGAGACTAGCTAACAGACATGTCAAGTACATGTTCATGAATCTAGCACACATCCACATAATTTCAAATAAAACCAAGGTTAAGAAGACTTCCTGTGTGAAAAGTACTCATTCGTTTGGAATTAGGGTTTCCAAGCATAGCCAAAGGAATTCTTGTCCAATTCCTTCCTTTTACCTTTTTACCTTGTTGAAATCAAGGCTTACTATGTACTGTCACATCACCCAATAGTTAGTTATCTAAAAACTTAAACTATTACCTTGTCATGCTAATACCAAGCATGTTTCCTGAAACTTCTCACACATGTCAACCCCATGTTCAAAGTATCAAGACAATCATATCTATCAGTTTGAAATCAACCTTTACCAAGACTAACAATCATGTCATAATCCATAGTCAACTCATAGTCCTTAGACACAATGCTACAACTATCACCTACTATACTCGAGTACATATCAACTGTCTCAACACATATGTGTTAGTACAATCATCTTAAAACAAGATCATATAAACACATACTCATATTATGAAATTCATCAAACATTCAACCAACTTGCAACATACCATGTTAAATAAATCAACTAGAGGACATAATCACATTCAAGCACCAAATATAAAACATAAGCAAACTCATACCTTACTGTGGCTCAGGGGAGGCTCTCTTGTCTGCACAATCAATCTAGTTAGCATGATATAAATTCACAACATATCAACTCAAACATAAATAAGATCATTATATCCAGAATAGTCACTAGCAAACATGTTTACATCATAATTCATACACAATTATCATTCACACGTATGAAAATTCAATCTAGATTATTACAACACCATATCACAAATATGTCTGCTCATACCTAAATATCGTAACCATAATCATCTGCATAGGCCAATCCAATTTAACATGATACATATAACATCAAGATATAAATGTCATAACCCTAATCATCAAGCTAACTATCATTCTCATAAAAAACATATAACCTAATCGTCAAGCTAACTATCATATAACAACAACAAGTTAACTTATAACATACTCATCAGCAACATATAACATAATCATCAGGTTATCTAATATAAAACAACAACAACAATGCACACAACTACAAATTACTATCATTCTTGACTATCTGACACATGTGCATATAACTACACTAATCAACTAACATCTATCATGAATGTAACCATAACATCAAAAGACATGTGCATAACCCTAATGTATATAAACCTAATGCATATAACAATCATTGACTTACATACCTGCTTTCCAAACATACAATACATATACAACGATCTTCTCTTACCCCAATGTCTAATGCTGCAACCTCAATATGATGCTCTGCATCTCCTGCTCTATCTCAGCCAACACATTAGCATCATAACATACCAATATCACCCTGATGACCTAAATTTCATACCATGACTTCACAAGGCATGTTTAACCTACTATTCATACATAACTATAACCATGACCATACATGCATAACAACTGCATACAGACATATTACTCATGATTGACAAACCACATACACATCATTCTAGTTAGGGTCTCGTCATCAATGCAAGGCCATATCACAATGCATGCTATGAACTCATGCATGACAACAACCATTACGCCATTGTACACATTACCACATGCAACCATCAACATGCATAAGCAATGCATGATCAACTACACATATGCATGAATGCATGTAGTCGAGCATAAACGATCAATTCTTGTAATCAACCTACAAGACTGATACATGTAATCAAACCTATAAGTATGTAGCCTAGCATACAAGGATGTAAGTAGACGACATATAATCAACACGTAAGCAACATATACCAATCTATAACTAGTCATATACTCGTGACAAGTGCATTCCACAAAACCAATCATCAAGTTCCTCATGAAAACTAACTACAACCATGATCAACATGATGCAATGCAACAAGCACATGGAATGCAAGTGTAAGAGACACACATGCAACTGACATGCATGCATGACCAAGCACCTTCACCCAAGGAGAGTGCAACTGTGCTTTGATACCAATCTGTAACACCCCCCTCCTAGGTCTACCCAAAGTAACCATGCCTACAAGGGTAAACATGAGAAGAGAGGCTACTATGATCACATTAGACCTCCTATGTGACCTTAAGGAAGTGGAATCAACAAAAAAAGACCTTATAGACCTCCCTTGGGTGCTTTAGGACCCCAGGAGTTAGTCCACCACTCCATGTGCCTATTCCCCGAGTTAACCTAGAATTTCAATGAATTAGACCCAAAATCACTCCCATGACAAGGCATGCATGCGAATGTAAAGCTATAGTCAATCCCACAGTGCCTGCAAGGGAGAGACTGAAGTCTCTCTCAACCATTTTTGTGCTAGAGACTGCGAGATTTAAGCCACTTTTTCATGGCTAGTCTCCAAACCAATGCCTAGACCTTGATGAGACTTTCCAAGACAATAAATTACATCAAGGTAGAGCCTCTAACACAAAAATTGATAAATGTCTTGACCTAACCAAGCCTAACAATGACATACATTTTGTCAAACACTTAGTAAATATGCAACCTACAGGTCTAGGATACAAGACACAACATAAATGATTGAAACCACTTATGAAACATAACCATAAGGATCACCTGCTTCTCCATTGAACTACTACATCATCAATTAGGTCTTGCATCCATCCATTTAACATTTACAAGTAAATACATGAAATAACCATGACATAAACCAATCATCTAACCTTGTTTATAACCAGCATTAAACCATGTAAATATCAGAGATATGACAACCATTAAATCCACATATAAATCAGTGCAAAAGTAAGATAACTTAGCTTTTATTAATCTTAGGCAAATCCGACCAAATTCAGTACTTCAACGTACCACCCGGCCATAGACATGGTTGAACCAAATCTCTCTTTCATCCAGTCACCTCGTGCCATATTCCAAGCATGAATGCGGGATCTCATAGAACAATGAATCCAAGAACAACCAAGGGAATCCAGAGGTTAAACCACCTCCACCTTCATCAAACCATGATCACACCAAAACTAGTGCTCCAATCACAACCGAACAAAACTTGGAATTCCATTTGGAATCCATCACTATCCTTGAGGAATTTTCTATCTCCTTGTCTCTCAGGCTTTACTGCAATCCAATCCCGAATCACTAGGCCCTAAACTGAGACATCTATCTTAGGCTTTACCATATATCCTGCCAAAACCAGCTAAGGGATTCCTAGGCCCTTGGGAATGGAACTTGAGACCACCTCCTCCTTGGATTCTGAAATCCAACCAGAAAACCAAAGCTCAAAAATTGAAATAAAAATCCCAGCATACCATGCAATCCAGAAAAATACAAGGCTAGGTTGAAAACCACTGTGATAACCCGACAAAACCATGCCACCAACAGCAAGAGAACCATACACCAACATGAAAATCCATGCATGTCCAAACTAGCTAGGAAATCACACATGAAAAAGGTTACCTGCAAGTATTCCTACTAAAGCTGCTTGATCCTACTCTTCCTTACTTGATCCTTGCTTTCCTTCCTTTCCCTTTGCTTACTTTTCCTTCCTTTATCGAAAGCTAGAGTGCTCCAAGAAAACTCTAAGTGACCAAGAGCGAGAGAGAGAAAGAGAATAATGAGAGAACTCCAAACTTTCCCTAACCAAGAGCCAAGAGCTTACACTGACTAAGACCTTGCCAACTAATCCTCATAAGCCTTTTTATAAATGAGGCCTCTATTTTCATCATTTACCATTATTTTCCTTTATTTTCATTAATAAATGTGCCAACAATGCATTTTTTCCTTTTAATGCCTTTGCCTTAGCCTTTTCCAATTTTCCTTAGCCAAAACACACATCTAGTGATGCCCACTAGGATATCTTTTCCCAACATTCAACTTGGAATACATGTCCCTTACTCGTGGTCTTATTTTTTCCTTTATTTACTTTTGTTACATTAACTTTTCACCAAGGTTGTTACAGTATGATATTCTTATCACTGGTGCATGGGTTAATAGATAGTTCAATTTCTCAAAGCTTGCAACACATTCTGTTGTGCACTCAAATTTGCACCCTATCTTCTGTAATGATGTGATTGGGTAACCAATATATGGAGAATGTTTTAATAAATATTTTTTAGTAATGTGCAGGTCCCATGAATGATCTAACCTCAACCATATTTCTTGGTGGTGGTCATTCAATAATTGCTTTAATATTCTCTAGATCAACTACCATACCTTTTGAGACATGTCCCAAATATTGAATCTGGGACTCAAAGAACTCACACTTGCTAAGATTTTCATACAGCTTGTGCTCCATTAACAATTGTAACATTGCAGCTAATTTTTCTTCATGCCCCTCATTTTTTGAGTAAACCAAGATGTCATCAACAAACACCAACACAAAATTGTCCAAGTAGGGACTCAATGCATTGTTCATTAAGCACATGAAAGTAGCTAGTGCATTAGTGACCCCAAAAGGAACTACCACAAATTCATAATTCCCATACCTTGCCTTGAAAATTTATAAATTTCCTCATCCTTAATGTGCACCTGGTGATACCCATACCTCAAATCAACCTTTGAAAAGATTGTTGCTACCCACAATTGATCAAAAAAGTCATCAATTCATAGTAAAGGGTAACTATTCTTGATGCTAATTTTGTTGTGCTACTTGTAGTCTATTCACAACCTTAGTGTGAAATCCTTCTTTTCCACAAACAAGACTAGTGCTCTGCATGGTGATACACTTGACTTGATATAACCTTTTTCCAACATTTCCTTGATCTATATCTTTAGCTCTATCAATTCCAGAGTGCTCATCCTATATGGAGCTTTGGATGGTGGTGTTGTCCCAAGTAAAATATCAAACAAAAATTCCACTTCTCTATGTGGAGGTAGTCCTAGGATTTTCTTGGGGAAAAGGTCCTCAAACCATTTTAGCATAGGATGTTCCAATAAAACCCTATTATTGTTTCTCTTAGTGTTGTTGGTTATTAATTTTTAAGGCTAGATTGTATCTGTTGTAGATAATTGCATTTTCAAACTTTTTCATCATTTACATATTACATTCACCCCATAACATCATAACTTCATTAGAAATTATGTAGAGAGAAAAAAACACCAACAATGCAACAGAACAGTAAGGAACAACAGAAGAAAAAATGCACAATAGATACGTTGGAATTTAGGTAAGAGACCAGGAAAACCCCCACAAGGGTGAAAACCCAACCAAATTCTTCTTCTTAGATATTGATCAATTGTTCATTTGAGATACAAAGTACAATAAGAATGAGATACATCAATCACATCAAGCATCCCAGTGTTAATTTTGTAGCTCATTGAAAAATTCCAAATGTGGCACTAGATTCCTCTTTTCAAGATGACCAATTTTGACTATTGAAGCACCCAATTCGAACAAGGGAAAGTGTACTTATGAAGAAAATCCCACATATGCACATTTGGACAGGATGACCCTAACAGGGAATTGGTCACCCTTGGAAGCCTATAAATACAAGTGACCTCAAGCTCATTTAGAAATCAACCAACATCTTCTTCTTCTCTTCTTCATTGTTTGGTTCACACAGGTTTGAGGTAGGGTCGAGGAAAGTGGTTTGCACAGGTCCGAAAATACAAGGTCTGAAGCTCGCATGTGTTATAGGGTTTTGGGTCATAACCGCAGGCTCGTCAAAGGCAATTTTTGGCCATAATAGCAGGATAGAAAGATCAAGGGTGTAGTTGGAAGGTCTCAACTGCATGCACACCGCTTCCTCCATGTAGTTGAGCTCTAGGGCTAAATTT
This sequence comes from Pinus taeda, assembly GCA_000404065.3. NCBI lineage: Eukaryota > Viridiplantae > Streptophyta > Pinopsida > Pinales > Pinaceae > Pinus > Pinus taeda. The sequence goes on from APFE031385795.1 coordinate 28,482, forward strand.
GACATTTGACTGCAGACAAGAAAAGTTGTCTCTGATATATATTGATGTTGGGAACATATTTTTGAATGTTATTGGGTTATTTTGTTGGATGAATTTTGCATTGGCATCATTGTACTATCTACTGAACATTGTATGGCAATCTAATAGAAGAAAAAATTTCAAAGGGTTTTTCCCCTTGTGGGGTTTTTCCCTATTCTTTGTCCAAACCTTGTGTCTCTTGTTGATGTGTTGATTGTCTCCTTCATCATTATGTTTATTATTCTATCTTCAATCACTATTAATGATTGGAATGATTATTTTTTATTGAAAAGATTTCTAATTGAAGAATCAGATTGGGCTAAAAGTAATTGAAACAACATAGAACAATCCGAAATTTAACATGGTATTGGAGCTAAGGTGAAGGAAAAGCCCAAAAGGAGACAAGTATTGAATAAATCATCCTTGGAAAGTTGAAAGAGCTTATCTAATCAAGTCAATATGTATTCCTCTTTCTTCAAGGAGCATGAGAAGTTGGGTGACTCATCTAACTTTGTTGCATGGAATATTAGGTTGGATATCACAGTCGATAACAATGATGTATTGGAATACATTCAATGAAAAGTAACCGAGGCTCCGGAGAATGCTTCCGTTGCTACCAAGAACAAGCAAAAGAAAGGTGAGTTAAAATCAAATAAAATTATGGAAATTTACAAGTTAATACAAGATAATTTACTTGCATATACTTGCATATGTTGGAAATTTGAGGAAGTGTAAAGACATGTATAATAATATAGTTGGTATGTATGAAGTCAACAATTTGAATGAAATCCTCTCCTTGAAATATCAACTCAAATACATGAACATGAACAAAGGAGAGTTTGTGCAATCCTACATTATGAGGATATATCGTCTTAGATATCAATTGCAAAGAGTTGGAGAAACTGTGCTTGATAGGGAGTTGGTGATTGTTACTCTTAGAGGTATCCCTCCCATATGGGAAAACTTCATTACCACTATAAGAAATAACAAGAAATTTATGTCATTTGATGATATTGTTGGAGATATCACTCAAGAAGAATCAAGGATGGATTCTAGAGGCAGGATACAAAAGCATGAAGAAGGATAGTCTGATGCATTCATCGCTCACGACAAGAAGAAGAAGAAAGGAAAAGGAGGTCCATCAAATTTAAGAAAGCCTCCTCCTCAAAATTCAAATAGAAGGTTTGAAAGATTTAAGGAATATTTTCACATTGAATGCTTCAATTGTCATAAGAGAGGCCACTATGCTTGAGATTTTTATAAGAATATCAATGGTTCGCTTTACAATACTATAAGCAACAATAATAGGTTTCATGATCAAAGAAGAAGCAATGACCGAAGGAATGATTGCAATGGAAGAGATGAAAGAAGAAGAATAAATGCTCCAAGTGACCATGAATAAGATCATCATCCTCAAAAGAAGTCAAGATACTCCAGTTATGAAAATAATGTTGCAAACCAATCTGAATATATTCTTATTTTTTCACTCACTATTTCTTCTTATCCAGATTCATGGGATAGTTGGTTGGTTGATAGTGGGGTTACTCATAATTTCTCTTAGTATAAGGAAGTTATCTATAATTTGGTAGAGATGGATTCAAACTTAAGTTATTCTTGGAGACAAATCCACTCATCCCATTAAATATTTTGGGTCTGTCTAATTTCATTTGAATTTCAGGGAATATGTTGTGCTCCATGATGTGATGTATGTGCTAGGATTGAAGAAGAATTTGGTATCAATATCTTCTTTGGCAGACAAAGGGATAAGGGTTTCCTTCATCAAGGGAAAGGTTCTTACTTAGCCTGTTGGATTACCCATGAGAGATGCATTTACATTGGCATCAATATTTGAAGGACTCTACAGAGTTAGTGGAAGACCTCTTTTAGAATTGGTCAATGATATTAATCAGTCGAAGCGAGTTATGACACTGAATATTGACACATTTAAAATATGATGATCTTTCGAAATTGAAGATCTTCTGAAATTGAAGAAATCGATATCTAGTATTCTCGATGTTCAATCCCAACATGATAGAGTATGTCTAGGTTGTGCCAATGGAAAGAAGACACGGGTACCATTCCCTTCTAGCAAGAACAAGACAAATGACATCCTACAACTCATTCATTCTGACATATGTGGTCTGATGTCCGTGCATTTTATGGGTGGCCATCTCTACTACATCACCTTCATTGATGACTTTTCAAGAAATACATGGATATATTATTTGAAGCACAAGGATGAAGCCTTTGAAATGTTCGAGGAGTTCAAAGCTTTGATAAAAAATCAATCAAGGAAGAAATTAAGATCTTTAGGTCTGACAGTGGTGGAGAGTACATTTCAAATGAGTTCATTGATTTTTGCAAGAAGGAAGGTATCAAGAAAGAGACGAATGTTCCTTATACTCCCGAAAAAAAATGGAGAAGATAAAAGGAAGAACAAGTCTATTACAGAAGTCGCTTATTATATGTTCCATGATCAAAAGTTGTCAAAATTCCTTTGGGCAGAAGAAACTAACTATTTTGTATATGTTCAAAATAGGGTGTCTCATCAAGAATTGGACAACAAGACCCCGAAGGAAGTGTTCACAGGTGTCAAGCCTGATGTTATCCATATTTGTATCTTTTGTTGCCTCATATATTTTCATGTGCCAAATGACAAAAGAAACAAGCTAGAAGCCTCGGGAAGAAAAGGTATGTTTTTTAGATATTGTGAAAATTTTACGGCATTTAGAATATATATTCCTGGTCTAAGGAAAACTAAAATTAGAATGGATGTAATTTTTTATGAAGACGCTACCATTGGGAAAAAAAGGGACCTTCCTTTGCCTCCTCGTCCTTAGAAGAAGAATTATGATATGGATATTTTAGATGGTCCTTCTATACTAGAATTTGAGACAGAGATTGTTGATGATCCCATGGAGTCCATGGACCCCTTATATCCTCCTTCTAGAAATAGGCCACTTCGGCTCTATGACACATTACAGGATGATGAGAGATGAGTACCCGTTCGAAGATCATTTAGATAAAGGAAGAATCCATGCAAGTACCAGGGATATGTTGCAGCCATGAGCACTATGATTCAAGACGAACCTCCCAACTTTAAAGAAATCATGAAATAAAAATCTTGGAAGGATGATATGGCCTAATAATATGAGTCAATTATGAAGAATGATGTATGGGATGTTGTTCCGAGACTGAAGGGGAAATCTGTGGTGACTTCAAAGTGGATATTCAAGATTAAACATGGAGTTAATGGTAGCATTGAGAAATATAAAGCAAGTTTTTTGCCCCAAGGATTCTCCTAGAAAGAGGGATAATATTATTGTGACACATTTTCACCGGTGGATCGATATAAAACCACTCGTCGATAGTTTCTCTTGTCGTAATTCAAGGATGGACCCTTCATCAAATGGACGTGAAGACTGCATTCCTTCATGGCATGTTACAAGAATAAGTGTATGTTGAGAAACCACAAGGATTTGAAGTAGAGGATCCAGAGACACATGTTTGCAGGTTGAAGAAGGCATTGTACGGTTTGAAGCAAGCCCCCAAAGCATGGTACGCCCACATAGACAGTTATTTGGTGAAGTTGGGATTCACAAGAAGCAATGTCGATCCCAACCTCTACTTCAAGGTTGTCCAAGGTATGTTGTTGATTTTGGTTTTGTATGTTGACGATCTATTCTTGATAGGTAGTGATAACCTAATGATCAAGTGTCAGAGGGAGTTAGCCTCTCAATTCGAGATGAAGGACCTTGGACTCATGCACTGTTTTCTAGGCCTTAAGGTGTGGAAAAGGCCGGGTGAGATTTTACTTTCATAAGGAAAATATGTCGTGAATTTGTTGAAGAGATTTGTAATGAGAGAATGCATGTCCTTACCCACTGATGGAAATGAATTTCAAGAAGTTATGTGGAGAAGTTGCAGGACCCGATTTGACGAATCCATATGAGTGTAGATAGTTGATTTTGTCTCTGTTTTTCTTAGTGAACACTCGTTCGGACATATGTTATGCAGTGAACACATTGAGTCAATTCATGACTGAGCCTCTCCATGCACATTGGATCATTTCCAAACACATTTTGATATATTTGCATGGGACGATCACCATTGTTCTGAGATATTCTACCAAAGATGTTTGACTTCATGGATATACCGATGTTGACTGGGCATGAAATGTTGTCAATGGGAAGAGTACATGTAGATGTTGTTTTAGCCTTGGATCTGCCATGATATCTTGGACGAGAAGGAAGCATGATTCTTTAGCATTGAGTACCATCAAGGCAGAGTAAATTGACACTAGCATGGCTAGATGTGAAGCAATTTGGTTGAGGAAGCTATGTGGAGAGATATTTGAGCAGGTCCTAGATACTACAATGATATATTGCGACAACAAGAGTCGGATTTGTCTAGTAGAAAATCCTATATTTCATGACAAGTCCAAGCACATAGAGATTCATCATCCAATATCATTATATTTGATACATGGCGCAGAGAGGAGCCATTAGACTCCATCACATATCGAAAAATGAGAATATTGCAGATATTATCAAAAGACTTTATCGAAAGGGAAGTTATTGGTATTCAAAGAGTATCTTGGACTAACATATGTGAACCCTCCTAATAAGGGGCATTGTTTATCGAGGATATTAAGCCAGCTCGTCCCCCTTTTCTGGACTCCCAGGGTGTGGAATTGAGATGGAGGGCTCCTAGGGTTAAGGGATCTCTAGAAAATAAGGTATCACCCCTATCTGTCACCCACACAGTGTGTGTGATCCTTACCTTTGGTAAGTCGGGTATCTCATCCAAGCTTGGATTATGATGCAGGTGTTCTACCACATGACTCTTGAGGGTCATTTCTGGGAAGATTAGAAGGAAATAGGATGGATTTGATCCTTACCTCTTGTGTCGTAAGTTGTATCTCACCTATTGCTCGATGAGATGACTTGAGGTGAGAGTGTCCAATAGGACCTTCCTCATTTTCTGAGAGGGTGGTAGCTTTATCTCCTTGATGATTCTTCTTATTTATATTTGATAATGTTTTAGAAAATAGAGTTGAGCATAGATGGGACATGACATGACGACAAGATACACATGACATGATGCAATTGGAATTTCTCCCTAGCTAAGAGGGAGTGTAAATTTCGCAGCTCAGTGATAAATTCCAACCATGGGACTAGATTTCTCTTTTCAAGTGGACCACTTTTGACTACTAAAGCACCCAATTCGGACAAGGGAAAGTGTAATTATGAAGAAAATCCCACATATTCATATTTGGACACGTTAGCCCTAATAGGAAATCGGTCACCCTTCGAAGCCTATAAATAAGAGTGACCTCAATCTCATTTGGACATCACCAAGCATCTTATTCTTCTATTATTCACCAAGGAGACTCAAGGGTTTGGTTGGAAGGTATCAGGTGCACTCACACCTCTTCCTCCATGTGGTTGAGCTCTAGGTATAAATTTGACATTTGATTGCAATTGACCATAGATAAGAAAAGTTGTATTTTACATATATTGATGTTGTGAATATATTTCTGAATGTTATTGGGTTATTTTACTGGATGATTTTGTATTGAGCTCATTGTACTCTCTGCTGAACATTTTATGACAATCTAACAGAAAAACGATTTTCAAAGGGTTTTCTCCCTTGTGGGGTTTTCCCCTAGTATTTGAGCAAACCTGGCGTCTCTTGTTGATGTGTTGATTGTCTCCTTTATCATTGCATTTATTTTTCTATCTTCAATTGATATTGATGACTGGAAAGATTAATTGTTATTGAAAATATTGCTAATTGAATAATCAAATTGGGCTAAAAGTAATTGAAACAACATAGAACAATATGAAATTTAACACTTAGGGCTAACCCAAGTCATCTCACAACTTCATTTGTGAACTAAACGATCTGATCTCTAGAGATTTGTTTCCATATCATTGTATAGTGTCATCATTATTGTCATCATGTATCATAAGAGAAAGGTCACTGATATCAAGGTCAATGCCATTAAGTTTATTATCATCATATATCTCATTGAAATCATACAACATAATAGCAAGGTCACTATCACATGTATGATAGCAATATTATTGTCACATGTATCATATCTCTAATGAAAATATAAATCATTTTCATCATTGTCATCAAGTATCATTGTTGTCAAGAGAATATATAAGAGCAGTATCATTGTATAATGTCGAGCCTCATAGTAATGTGTTGCCACAAAAGAGAAGTGGTGCCACTATGATAATTTTCAAGCCACAATGATATAGAGTATAGAGATGATGGCCATAATATAGTGAAGCCATTTTGAGGTATGTGGACCACAACAAAGAATATGTCTACCGCATAATTTAGCACAAAGATCAGTGTTTGAGTTATGAAATGTGTCAACGAGCCACAAAGATTATAAATGTGAGCCACAGAAAATAAGTGCATGATCATAAATGAATTTTGAGCCACCTATAGATAATACAAAGTCAAATGCGAGACACAAAAATAATGATACAAGCCATAAGGTTATGTGTGAGGCACAGAGACATAGAACTTGAGCCACATAGTATAAAACAAGCCTCAGGTATATTTATAGATCTAGCCATAGAAACAATGTGATCCATAGGAAACAATACGATCTATCATATGAATAATTCAAGCTACGAAAAAAAAAAAAATCAATGAGCCATAGATAAGAACCATAAAGCAATCCCAACGAGCCATCTTTACAAAGTGATCCTCAAAGAATGATAATAAATCCACAATTATATGAATGATCCACAAAAATTATATTATGTGCACAGAGAATGCAATCCATAGGAGATATCGAGCCACAATAATGAGTGTGAGCCATCACATATGCAACCTATCACAGACGCGCGCATTTATACATGTGACCCATCATAGATGCAATCCTTTATAGATGTGACCCATCACAGATGCAAGCCACTACGAAATGTAATGTGAGCCACTATATATAATTTGAACCATAGATAAATGTAATGCAAGCAACCACAATAGATACAAACTATAATAGAAGCAAGTCATAGATAATTGTGAACCACAGAAAAATAGAATAAGAGCCACTTCAGATTAGGTTTGTGATATTTTCCTTTCGTTGCATATATGATGAATGAGCTCCAATGTATCCATATTTATACTAATCGATGGGGTGCCAAATGAGGCCCTTCATTTGAGGCTGAATTATTAATTTTGGAGGGAATTGAATTCAAATTTTCTCAAATAATATTTAAATAGATCTTTCTTGCCCAAACTTGTGCCACAATAATATTATTTCTTTTATCAATTTGGGTTCACGTTTGGGGCATGATGGGATTTTGTCGTGGTAGGAGGGTTTCCTATGGGGGAAATGCAACCCATAATTGCCTGAATTTTCAACATTCATTACATAAACAACAAATAACTTGCACCACTTCCAACAACTCCTTTTGACCTACATTGTTATGATTATTCTTACTGATATAGAGTTTTGCATTCCCTACAACATTATTCTTTCACTACCTCCATTGAGGCATTCTATGGATTTTTCAAAATAGTCAACCTTAGTCTTATGAAGGTCCATCCAATCCATTCAAATAAGGGTGTCATAGGCTCCCAATGAAAATACATTAAAATTGGATGTCATTGGCATGTCACTCAACATAAAGGGGCATGACTTCACTATATACCCAACTTTCCCTTTTTCCCTATGGCTAACTAAACCAGCGACAATTATTGATGTGCTTCCTTGTCCAAATTGCATTGTTAGTAAAAATTGTTGGCCTAACATAATTGAAATTTGACCCTGGATCAATTAGAATATAGATATTCTTATTACAAATCATTCTTCCATCTCAATAGCGGATGCCTTGTGTTCAGCTTGTCTGTTGTCCACAAACACATACATTCTAGGTAGGTTTTGTTGACAAGGTTATCCTCTTTGTAGATAGAGACAGTCCCTCTAGCCCAATGAGTGGGTCTAGCAACTGAAGTGACAATCAACTAGACATATTCCTAGGTTACAATTGAAAATAAGAATGAAAGAGATGGCCTACCTCATTCTAATGCTAATGTGATCTCCTTCGTTGAGGACCCCGAAATGCTTGTATCACGAGCTTGTTCCTGCTTCTCTCAGTCTTTATATACCTGCAAAAGTGATCAAGACACAACAAGGCATGCAAAAACGAATAGCAAATCAAATAGAAACCTACTTAAATGATCAAGGAAAATCAAGCTAAATGATACATGAACATATGCATTTTGGGAAGATGAACCAATAGCTGCGTATTATTAGAAAACAAAGGGAAGCTTACAACCAAAGCCTTGATGTTGATAGGCTCTACTTTAGTGGTAATCCAAGTCCAAACCAAGAACTCTCCAAGCACTCCTTCTCCAAGCCAAATGAATAGTCTTTAGGCACAATCTTAGCATAAGGGTGCAAATAGACATAGACCAAACATTTGGGAAAGGGAGAGGATGAATTTGTAGGCTGGTGTTGTGGCCACCAACAACCCCCCTCTTTATATAGTATTATTGTTAATACTAAATAAGTCGGCACCCTTAGTCAAAAATCTTTAAAAAAATCACTTAGTGCTTATACTTCCTTTTGGATAAAGCTTACCATCATGGACTTAGGAAAATACCTTTGAAAAATCTAAAAAGCTTAAGTTTCATGATAAAGGAAGTAAAGTCACTCCTTAAGAAATATCGCATCGCGCAAAAAATGATAGGATGCCTTCTTATGAGCTAAAAAATGCGAGATTGCGACGCAAAACTCCATCGCATCGCATGCATCAATGAGCACTCATGTTGGAAAACCTCAAAATCGTCGATATGCGATATCACATATCGCATATCGCAAAAACACATAAAATACATGTAACGATTAAACAATCTTGCGATATTGAAATCGTGCGATCTTACGATATTGCGATGCAGTGATAATGCGATGCAATGCAAATCGCAGAATCATTCCATCGCAGATTTTCCTGGCTCAATTTTCAAGAAAAAGCTCTTTCCTACGGTGATAGCTATTTATTTATGCTTAATGTATGAATAGCTCATTATGCGATAAATTTTTCACAACTGTTTCGTGAAAATTTTTATACGAAGTGGTTCATTTTTATTAAATTCTTTTCTCATAATAGCTTAATGATATTTATTACTAGTTGTTATTTGAAATCTTTTTAGATCGCATAATAGAAGAATTACACCCCGGGTTAGTATAGACTTAGATGTTTTCTGCTTATTAGAATACAATAGCATAGCACTAGATTAAAGTTAGAATTAGAACATCTTAATTAAGGAATCATTAGATCAGAAACATCAAATTCTACACACACACACTCACAAATTGGGAAACTGGTCCCATATCCCCAGTCGGACCCGCTATACCAAACGGATAAGGAGTTTCCAACCAAGGTCCGGACCGGGCGGGTATCCCCCTTGTTGTAGACCCGATTTTCGGGGCTTTGACATATTTGGCGCTAGAAGGAGAGCCTGAACTATGAATGGAAAGAAAATCTAAATCTAAGTACCATTCTGAGAATAAATCACCCTCACCATCTCCCTCGACTTCTCCATTACACTTAAACCCAGAGTTGGAAGTCGCTGGAGCATCAACCGCTGCTACAAACCCTAACATTTTAGAACAATCTACTATCGAACCTCCTGAAGTCGAGTCTCTAATTCACAAACTTCAATGATTTTCTGTTTCTCCTCAAAGGTCTGATAAATCTCAAGGCAGCGTGACCTCGCAATATAACCCTGCTCATCCCCTGACTAGATTAAAGAGTGAAAAGTTTGGCGTTCAACCAACCGAATTACCTCTACCCAAAATAAAAAGGGCAAGGAAATCACCTAAAGAGTCTGATAGTGAGACTCTTTCATCATCATCATCCATCTCAACCTCTCCATCGCGAAGTCAACCATCCACTCCTCCACTTCAGATCATTGTTCATCCACCCACTAGAACCCTCACAACTCCTCCTAAATCATCTGCAATCGTAATACCCTCATCTTCCCAACCACAGGGATCATCTTCTACACTTTCCTCTGTTAGTAGATCAGCGATGGCCCAATCTCCATGGAAAAACCCTGGGGCAGTCTTAATGCCTGCACCCTTGAGTCAAATACCGGCTCATCTTGAGAAATGGCTGCCTAAGTTTAATCCTGAGGCAGGCATGCTAGTAGAAGAGCATATAAACAACTTTATTCTATCCATTAATCTCAATGGAGTGACCAATGAAGATGTTGTTGTTCGACTTTTTCCTTATACTCTGCAAGGAACACCCAGATCATGGTATTTCTCATTACCCTCTGGATCTATCACTAGTTGGGACATCTTCCAAGAACAATTCTTGACCAAGTTTGGTGATGACAGGTCTATGGCAACGCTAATCAATGACATATCCAACCTTAGGGCAGAATCAAGGGAACCTATCAAAGATTTCAATCTACGGCTTAATAAAATCTTAAACAAAATTCCTACTGCTTCTCAGCCTAGCGAAGAAGTGCGAAGTGAATGGTATATCACTTCTTTACCATCGAACATAGCAATCTTCATAGACAGGGCTAATAAAACAACTTTAGTCGAAAACATGAAAGAAGCAATAGCAGTAGAGAAACGTATAATAGCCGTAGAAAAGAAATCCGCGATAGAAGAACGGAAATCCAAGAAAGTCACCTTCAAAGAAGATTCCAAGAAGAAACAATCAGAATATCCATTCGATTTGGAAGGATTGCAAAAAGTTCTGAAGACCATGTCTAATGAAATGGTCGACATCAAAAAACAAGTAGCAGAAACTTCTTCAAAAAAGCCCTACATAGCGTTTAAAAGAAGCCCTTCAACAGATTCAAAGCCTCCCAATGCTATTTCAAGTGCTGAATCCGAAGAAGACGAAGAGGAAATTGCCACTGAAGGGAAAACCGATGAAGAAGAAGTTATAGAATTACAAGGAATGTGGTATTTCATCCTCCCACAAGAAGAAGATCAAGAAGTATTCCCAGTTAGCACATGCAGTAGAAATCAGCTTGATCCTCCCCAAACTATCCCCAAGCCAAAGAGCGCAAGCTCTGCAACAAAGGATAAAGTCGCAACAAAGAAAACAACATCTAAAGTGACTCAAAACAGCCCAATCCAAACAGATTCATCAACTCCATCTAAAACGTTGATCGTTTCGGATGAAATGGAGTACAATATTATAACAAACATGAAAAATACTAGGTCGAATATCACCCTTTACGAATTGAGCAAGTTAAAGCACCAACAAAAGATAATGTTGAAAGAATTACATGTTGTGCCAGCTGCACCTTTGCTGGCTGCTGTACTTTCTCAAGATTCCCATAACATGGGAAGACCTCCAACTAATGTGACCAACAATATTGATCCAACTGACATCGCTTTAATTAGAGGAAGATCGAGATCTCATACTCCCCCGTTTCTCCTTACTTATGAAATTTTCAATAAGAATCTACATAATTACTTAGTGGATTATGGAGCTTCATCGAATATTTTACCAAAGTCCATATGTACTAAGTTAAACGTTCAACCACAGAAATCCATTGTGCGCATAGTTCAGCTAGATCGGTCGCAAGTCGAAGTGATTGGCGAACTAAATCAAGTAACCATAAGGCTGTCATCCAACCCAAAGGTATGTCAAGTTATTGACATTTTAGTTGCTGATATTCCAGAATTTTATGGCTTAATACTTAGTAGGGATTGGTCAGAAAAACTTCATGGATACTTCGCAACTGACTGGTCGCCCATGTGGCTACCTTACAACAGTAAACCAAATCAAATAAAAGTTGAACGAGAACTACATCAGAAATACATAGTAACGGAATTAGAGGGGGTAAATGAACCAGTAGCATATAACAATAGCATTATTGGCAATTACTCAGTGGATTATTTCCTCGGCAATTTTAATGCTCATACGTCACCTTATTTAGAACATTTTGTTTTATCTCAAGTCGAAAATTTTTCTCAAACGGATAGTTCAAAATGTACCAATTTTTTAGATAGTCCTGTAAATAAATCTTTGTTTTGGAAATTATTTTTTGATGGTTCTAAATCTAACGAAGGAGCAGGAGCAAGATGCGTGCTAATTAGTCCAGAATGAGATAAATTATGTTAACATGCAAACTCGAATTTCATTGCACTAACAATACAGCAAAATATGAGGTTTTAGTCCAAGGATTGTACAAAGCAATCGGGTTAGACGTCAAGTACCTCCAAGTTTTAGGAGACTTTAAAATTGTAGTCAGACAGGTACGTAATACTATACACTACTTATCAGGTCATTTAAAACATTATCAATCTTTAGTTCAAGATCTGACTAAGCATTTTATAGCATTTACTATTTCATCAATTCCCAGACTCCAAAATGCAAGTGCAGACCTTCTAGGCAACGTAGCTCATTCCTTTAGAAGATTTTAGTCCAGATAGATTCTCAATAGAATTAATCTTTAGACCTTCTATTCCTGATAACATCACAAATTGGAGAATATTCAACGACGATCCTGATATCGTGAATTTCCTCACATCTGAAGGATCCTACTCCAATCAAATAATTGACGAAGACCAACATGATTGACAATTGCAACAAGATAGCACTAACAATGTTATACCTAAGTCGGTGGTCAAATTAGAAGACCTGTACGATTTGAAAGATCGGTTTAAAAGGTCTACCAATTCAAAACTCCAAAGTTCAACTTTGAATTATGAATTAGTAAACCTAGGAACCGATGCCAAACCACAAAACATTAATCTAGGCCTCGGCCTAGCCCCTGAAGAAAAATCAGCGTATATTCATCTTTTGAGATAATATAAAAACGTTTTTGCTTGGAACTATGATGAACTCAAAACATACGACACTTCCATCATCCAGCATATTATTCCAATGATCGATAATGAAAAACTTGTCCAGCAAAAATTGAGAAAGATCCATCCCAATTTAGAAAATCAGATAAAGGCCGAACTCAATAAGTTATTGAAAGCCAAAATAGTATTTCCCGTCAAACATTCTAAATTGGTTTCCAATATGGTACCTGTTAGAAAGAAAAACAAAGATATTAGAATTTGCATTGACTTTCGAAACCTTAACAAGGCCTGCCAAAAAGATAATTCTCCTTTACCACCTATGGAACAAATATTGCAGGCAGTGGCGGGCTCAGAATTAATGTCTTTCTTGGATGGATTTTCAGGATACAATCAAGTGTTGGTACAACCTGATGATCAATTAAAAACCACATTCAGAACTAAATGGGGCACATACGCATATCGAAAGATGCCATTTGGTTTGATTAATGCTGGTGCCACATTTCAGAGAGCCATGGACATCGCATTCAAGGGTTTAGTCAATAAATGTAGTAATTTATTTGGATGATATAACCGTGTATTCCAAGAAACGAAGCAACCATCTTAGAGATTTAAAACAAATCTTCCAATGTTGTTTAAGGTATGGAATTTCACTTAACCCGAAAAAATCTTTTTTCGCATTAAGTGAAGGGAAACTTCTAGGATTCATAGTGTCAAAATCTGGAATTCACATCGATTCCAACAGAATCAAAGAAATTTCTGAAATATCCCTACCTCACAACAAAAATCCATGCAATCTTTCCTTGGTCAGATCAACTTTGTAAAGAGATTTGTTCCAGATTTTTCAAGAATCGTGTCTCCTTTACAAGCCATGATTAAAAACAACTCAAATTTTAAATGGGGCCAAAATGAACACGAAGCATTCAACCTGATCAAACAAGCTATTATTAATGCTCCATCTTTAGCAACTCCAAATCTTTTATAGCCTTTTGTTTTATATACATTTGCCTCAGATAGGTCATATGCTGCGATACTCACTCAAGCGAATCAAGAAAAGGCGGAAGCCCCAATTGATTTTTTCAGTTCAAATTTACAGGCTGCTGAATTAAATTATTCAGATGTGGAGAAACAGGCTTATGCTGTTTTCAAAGCAATCAAATATTTCAGACCTTTTCTACTCAAAACCCATACTAAAATTATAGTACCGTTTCCAGCGGTAAGGAATCTTCTAGTATAGAAGGATGTGGGTGAGAAAAGGGCCAATTGGGTTACTGCCTTACAAGAATATGACATAGAAATCAAACCAACAAACATTGTAAAAGGTCAAGGCTTTTGAAAAATGATGGCTGGAGCATCGCGAATTTCTGAAAATCCATCTGCAAAGGTACAAATGTGCGAGGTAAGCCTAAACGATCCTAAGTCATTATATGCTGGCATCATTTATTATATTAAGAATGGATATACTCCTTCATACCTCGACCATACTAGGAAAAGAGCTCTAAGGTTGAAAGCCAAACAATATCAGCTCATAAATGATATTCTTTTTAGAATAAATTATGATTTTGTTCTCCTTAGATGTCTTGAGAAATCTGAAGCTGAAAAAGTTTTGCAGGAACTCCACGATGGGCCAGCAGGCGGACACTATGTTGGAGATTCTACCGCACATAAAATCTTGCACGCAGGCTATTATTGGCCCACATTATTCAAAGACTCGCACAGTTACGTGAGGAAATGTCAAGTCTGCCAAACTACTGCTGGGAGACAAAAGAAGCCATCCTTGCCACTACAGCTAGTTAACATTGAGCAACCTGTCAGTCAGTGGGGATTGGACATAATAGGTGAGATCGTTCCTCACTCTTCTAAGTAGCATAGATATATCCTTACAGCAACAGATTATTTTACTAAGTGGGTAGAAGCAGTTCTACTCAAGACAGCTAATGTTGAAAATATCATTGAGTTCATAGATCAATTTATAATCACCAGGCTTGGATTGCCTTCCGCTTTAATGTTTGATAATGCATCATACTTTTCTGGAAATGAAATGACTGAATTTTCACTTAAAAGAGGATTCAAACTTAAATATTCGGCCAATTATTACCCACAGGGCAATGGGTTAGCTGAGTCTACAAATAAAAAGCTAATCAGGATTATCAAAAGAACAACTGACCAAAATCATAAAAATTGGCATAAGTCTTTAATATATGCTTTATGGGCAGAGCGAATAACGCAAAAAGCTTCCATCGGCACTTCTCCCTTTAATTTAGTTTATGGGAAAGAAGTGGTTCTTCCGACTCATTTAGCAATTCCCTCTTTGTCTCTAGTTCAATACATTGATGAAGTACCAACTTCTTCCCTAAAGCTAAGACAAATGGAAATAATCAAATTGGAAGAACAACGAGAACAGGCTAAGAAAACCCGTGCTCATCATCAAGCACTAGTAAAATCCTCTTTTGATTCAAACATAATAACCAGAAAAGATTTTCAGATAGGAGATTTAGTTTTAAAATGGGACAAGGCTCATGAAGAGAAAGGGAAACATACAAAATTTCAAAGAATGTGGCTTGGTCCTTTTCAAATTATAGAAGTCATAGGTCCATCAACGTTTATGTTACAAGATTTAGCAGGTAAAAGAGAATCTTTGCCTGTTAACGCACAAATTCTCAGGAAATATTTTCCATAGAAGATTATTCTTCTATTTTTGTAGAGTAATTGTTTTTCTTTTCATAATGAAACCAGTTTTGAATGGTTACATTAGGCATTTACGAATAAGATACCATTTCTCTTTCAGATTTTGATTTTTCGCTTGTATAAATAGCAAATCTTTTGGAAAATTGATCTTTATTATTGAAAGATATAGTTAAAGACTTTAACCTAGATATGATACTAGTTTCAACTTCATAAAGTTTGATGAAAACAACCTTTAGTGAAGAAATTGTTTTATATCAGTGCAATGAAAGGTATCAATAACAAAATAAAGAATATTCTGTAGAATAGCTATTTCCAAAAACTCTACTATTTTCGTCCAGAGTTATCTTAAGGAAACAATGCCTTCCTCCCTGCTAAGGAAATCACAACTTTCAGAGGAACAATCCAAGGATACACTTCATCTTGAAGAATGAGAGGTCTCATCACGAGCCGGCTTATCATAATCACGGATATTATAACTTGCTGACTTTGCCAAATACTGCATACCACAACAGGACAATGACTCAAGATTGTTGCAATCAAAAGGCAAGGGGTCTCATCACGAGCCAGCTTGTTCAGCAAAGTTATAAATCAAGTGAATGATTGTGTCATAAATTGGCTATCAAACCAAGACGTTGTTCTTTAATAGTAAAAGAAAATCAAAGCAATAAGTGTGGATATGGATTCTTCTTTGAGAGTTGTAGGTTGCTTTAAGTAGGATATAGGATCATTGCTGGGTAATAGGTAACCCTGTCGAGGCTATAAATGCCTACTGCCAACAAAGGCTCTACCTACGACAAATGAGCATATTTAAAATTGGTTTACAGAGAAGACTTTGTTTTACCTTTACAAACCAAGTAATGACTGATGTAAATACAAGTACTAGCTGGAGGAAGAAAATAATCAAAGTCAAAAATAGTTGAAACAAAATGTCATTGATAGGTTAGAGCATAATGTACTTTATCTTTCCATAATAAAGTTTAACTTTCTGAAAAATTTTCTGTTTTGGAAGTTTAGAAAATTCAATAGAAAAACAGAGATAATTGGTTCTTCTAGGTGAATCGCCAATTGTTGTGGCCACCAACAACCCCCCTCTTTATATAGTATTATTGCTAATACTAAATAAGTGGGGACCCTTAGTCAAAAATCTTTAAAAAAATCACTTAGTGCTTATACTTCCTTTTGGATAAATCTTACCATCATGGACTTAGGAAAATACCTTTGAAAAATCTAAAAAGCATAAGTTTCATGATAAAGGAAGTAAAGTCACTCCTTAAGAAATATCGCATCACGTAAAAAATGATAGGATGCCTTCTTATGAGCTAAAAAATGCGAGATTGGACGCGAAACTCCATCGCATCGCATGCATCAATGAGAACTCATGTTGGAAAACATCAAAATCGCTGATATGTGATATCGCATATCACATATCGCAAAAACACATAAAATACACGTAACGATTAAACAATCTTGCGATATTGTGATCGTGCGATCCTACGATCTTGCGATCCAGCGAATATTGCGATAATGCGATGCAGTGAAACTTGCGATAATGCGATGCAGCGATCTGCGATACTGCGATGCAAATCGTAGAATCATTCCATCGCAGATTTTCCTGGCTCAATATTCAAGAAACAACTTTTTCCATAAACCAAGAACTGGTCACGCATTTTAATGATAATTAATGAGTTATATGCCAGTTTTTAATAAAATATGGTTTTGTGTTTATCAAGGAGCCAGTTAACGTAATGTGGCGTGTTGTTGCATATCTGTGTCATTTAAAGCTTTCCTGTCATTATTTTATCATTACTTTCACCTCGTTTGTAAACTGCAGGAACGAAGAACAAAAGGTTATACAAGACAGTATGCGGGATACTATGAGGAAGAAAGGCAAGAATCCAATTTCCATCTGGGAAGATGCACCTAATCTGCTTGGGGAAGAGAATCCTAAGGTAATGGGATTTGCAGCTACTACAATCCCATCAAGGTCGGCTGAAACATCAGCTACAGAGTTAGCTCATTCATTCCTGCATTGGGAAGCAGTAAGGCCCATCAAGAGATGAACATTTTAAGACTTAGGTCAAGAGCTTATGGAACCATTATCTTCACAAAGTTTGAGCTTTATATCTCCCAAAAGGCGCTAAAGGCGAAAAACGCGTCAAGGAAGCCCGAATCAAGAAACAGAGGCAGTTTCCGATGCGCGATTAGCGCCTAGCGTTAATCGCTCATCGCTGAGAAAATTGCTCAAAAAGGAAAGGTTCCAATTGCTCAGTTATCTGCAAACCCCAAAAAATTGCAAGAGGCCACACTAGAAACAGAAAGCTAAAGAAAAGGCAAAAGAAATTTCAAGGTTAATCAAGTTAAATTGTGCATACATGGTAAAGTCACATAGTCAGTGGATGATTCCCAAATACGTCATCGATTTTGCTGAAACGATGGCGCCAGATCTTGCTAATTCCGTTTCTCGGCACAATTATAAGCTGAAGTCGGTCGACCGACTCTTCTCAGGCAATGATGAATGCTTGTGATATTAAGGAGCAAATACAGAAATAATTAGATGTTATATTTAATTTTAGAAATAGTTTTATTTTATTTTTTCTTAGAAAAAGGATGGTCATTTAAACCGCATCATGAATTTTTGTAATAAGATATTCTTAGTTTTAGTTAGTAGTATTTAAACCCTTCTCATGCATTTAGAGAATGGTCGAGAAATTTTTCAAAAACTTGTCCTTAGAACATGCACTTTTGCACCCTCCAAGGAGGTTTTGATGAATGAATGGAACAGGATTTGTTAATTTTTGAATTTAATATCTGCTACTGATGTTGCACTTCTGTACTCTTAGTGGATATTAGATCAAGGAGAGATAAATCATTGTCGCTTGAAGCTCATGAGTAGGACTAGTTATAAATGGTACTTTTATCTCTTAACCATTTCTGCTTATGTGTTAAAGTGATATTCAGTTTTAGTTGTTTATATATTAATGCATGAATGCTTGAGTTATCATTTGGAACTTTTGTACGGTGATAGCTATTTATTTATGCTTAAAGTATGAATAGCTCATTATGCGATATGTTTTTCACAACTGTTTCATCTAACTTTTTATACGAAGTGGTTCATTTTTATTGAATTTTTTTCTCATAATAGCTTAATGATCTTTATTACCAGTTGTTATTTGAAATCTTTTTAGATCGCATAATAGAAGAATTACACCCCGGGTTAGTATAGACTTAGATGTTTTCTGCTTATTAGAATACAATAGGATAGCACTAGATTAAAGTTAGAATTAGAACATCTTAATTAAGGAATCATTAGATCAGAAACATCAAATTCTACACACACACACTCACAAATTGGGAAACTAGTCCCATATCCCCAGTCGAACCCGCTATACCAAACGGATAAGGAGCTGCCAACCAAGGTCCGGACTAAGCAGGTATCCCCCTTGTTGTAGACCCTATTTTCGAAAGATAGGAGTAGGCCCTCATCTCAAGGAGGTAGCTCATAGGGATAAGACTAAGAGGCCGAGTTGGGAGCATTCGACCTCATCTATGCCAAACAAACTCCAGCTCGCCATTCTGGAAGCTTCTAGATCACGAAGCTTCTCATTCTCTCTAGGAAAATTACCTCTTTGGGATCATCGTGGGTATGCAAGGGAACAGAGCGATGCCATAACTGGTCAAGTACAATGCAACATGTGACCATTGTTGTTTTAAGCCTCATAAGAGCGATGATTCTCAATTTAGGGTTATTAGAGCTATTTCTTCAAGGAAAGCTCAAGGCATTTTCCAATCAATGTATTAGGAGGGATCTGAGTTGAATACATTAATGAGTACACTACATAATGGTCATGTTTTGGGCACTTCGGGGTATGTCACAGGGAAGTGCAGGATGTGTGACAAAATATTGTGTAACATATTCCCCCTAAAGCATGAAGGCAAAACGAGGAGTGAAGGCTAAGATTCTTTAGGAGATTTTACAAGGACGAGGACGCACACTGTCAGGAGACCTGCAAATCAAGGATGCATATACATATACATATCTAAGATCAAGTCATGAATCTATGGCATGGACGCAACCATCCGGATGATGAAGACTATATTAAAAGATCCATGGTATGGGCACAACCATCCAAATGAGAAGGATAATCATAAATGTAAAGTCCCACGGTATGGTTACAACCATCTATATAGCATAAACATGTGTACAATCATGAATAACATGTAACTCCATGCAACTTGAGTCATATCAGACAAGACTCAGGTTCTTGTGCTCCATTCCGACCCAACCAAAGTACGAATCCTAACATGCGAATAAATGTGTTGAAGTCGAACATGCTAGAAAACCACTTGATTACCGACCATTGATGTGGACCATTAACAGGTACGATAGAAACCACCAATAATGTCCATGGCTCTCAAGGTACAATAGTAAAATCCATGAATATGATAATGAAGTTGAAGTCGAACATTTGTGGAATCACCCAATTGAAAGCCAATGATGAATATATGTCATCAAATGAGAAGAAATTTCCAATAGGGCATGCAAGATCTAAGGTACTGAAAGGGAGTTTCTAAGTCATCTTCCCCCATCATCGACATGAAACAAGGAATAAAGTGGAAAGAAATGAATTAGATCCAAGATCATAACAATGGGTTAGACAATGTATAGGTAAATAATTGTAGATTGGACTTCTCTTGAATAGTGGCGACACAACTATGGAAGGTGGCAGCATCTGACTCGACATAGGACTAAAGGTAAAGATGAAAAAAAGGAATAGTCAAATGAGAGGCAAAAATGGATCACCCAAACCCGGAAAGACAAGTGATTGAGTGAGGATATCCCAAACCCAGCACGAGAGCAGAAGAGTGTCATGTTCAAGACCGACATGCTGGCTATACAAAGGATTTTTCATCTTCATTTTTCCCCACTATTTCTAGCGAGTACCCCAATTATTTTAATCACAAGCTTGAAGGGGATAGCATATGCTTGTCACGTAAGTTCATTCTTTGAACGAATCCTTCCTAGTAAGTTTTACGAGTCCTAGGAAGGAGAAACTCGGTCTCATCATGGTGACGAGTCTTTCATCATAAAGTTTTAACGATTCTGACATAAGAATAAAAATAGATATCTTTTTCACATTTAGAGAGTTTGAAAAAGAGACGAAAAAAAAAACTCCATCGTGTACCTTTTCATAATTTGTCTCTCGAATATGAAAAGGTCGAAAACAATATGCGAGAGAACCTCTTTACCATGTCGCTCAAGGTGTACCTTTTTCATAAATAGTCAATCCCATCTTGAAAAAGGGGTAAACATATACTGAGGTGACGTCAATTCATTTAATTTAATGAGTTCAAAATGAAAAGTACTCGTCAATCTTTTCAATTTTTGAGAGTCAAAAAATAGCTCAAAGATGACTCCAAGGGGGTTCCTTTTTCATTTATTTAATGAGTTCAAAAAAGAGATAAAACAAAACTCGCAAGAATTAGTCAATAATGATCATTGTTCACCTGAAGGTACCTGTAACTACACAAAGAAACACACCCATCACTAATATCAAGAAATAATAATAAAATATTATTAAAATATTGACAAAAATGACTTGAGAAACTTATAAATAACCAAAAGTAATTTTATTTTTTACCATAGTAATCTCTGAAAGTGAATTTGTGCCCTAATTTTCTCGATTTTTGAGCGACCATTATGGGAGATCCGGAGTGCCATTTCGTGAACCGTTTGCAATAGGTAGGAGGCCCATCTTTGCTTTTGCATTTTATCACCTTTTTATGCGTTTTTAATGGTAATTTATTGCTATAAGGGAGGACTTTCAATTTTTTAGGGCATCGACAATCATCACGGGTATGGTCAGTGGACCTGTGATGATCGCACTCAAGCGTAAAGGCCTGCACGATGATATCACTCTATTTGTAAAAATAAGTGCAATGGTGTCGAGGCAAAGTTTTTTGGAAGAAAAGCCTTCTTTTCAACCAAAAATATTTGGTTTTAATCCATCAAAAAAGCATTAATTGGTGTTAAATGTTGTTTTGTAGGAGATCATGGTTCTAGAATGGAAAGAAAGAGGCAATGAGGCCGAAGACCACCAAGCAGCTCAGGATCCTGAATGCATCAATTCTCTAAGGAACTGCGGGTTGCTAAAATTCTTCAGGACCACAGGGTTAAGGGCCCAGATGGAATTGCTGCCCTTTTTTATAAGTCTTTGGGATGTAGATCGAGAGATCTTCATCATAAAAGGTCAGGAGCTATAACTTTAGGAGGCGGATATCTACTTCATCATAGGATTATCCTGAAGAGGAGAAGTGATCCAACTTTTTGGATCTCTCCCAGGGGGTGAGAGTACAAGAACTGTAATATAGGGGCATTGCTCAGGTGCCGAAATGACCAACAGAGGGAAGGTGAAGATAGAGACAATCACTAACAATCATCCCTTGAGAAAAATATTGTTCATTATGGCACGTGTATCTAGCACGCAAGCCCTTCATGAGGCTTCCAAATCCCAGTTCCATTATGCTATTGCATGTTTGACCCCCACCATATTTAATTGGTGTGGAGGCCTTTTGGCAAATATGAAAAGACAACAGACCAAGGGGAAGCATGGACACCTGAATAAATTCGGGTTTGGTTCAATACTAGTGACCTTATTTTTAGAGCGAGTGCCCTTATTTTGGTATCAGTGGGAAAAGGTACCAAATCCTACCCCCCGAGATCCGAAACTAGTGAGATGGAGTCAACTCATGGCTCAAGGAGGAACAGGTCAGCATATGCATTACCCACCAAATTTTTTTGCTTGGCTAGATCACCAAATACTCGTAGTAGAAGACTATTCTTATGTTGGTATGGATTTCAGGTGGGATCCATATCTACCTCTGCCACCAGGAGAACAGTAGATTGATGTAGGTAAGAACTCGTTTTTTGGATTTTTTTCAAGTTTTGTGATTTTTTGTAAAAGTGTAAACTGAGACTCAACTTGTGATAAATGCGCAGATATGGGACCAGAGAGACCACCTGGCATGTCGCCAACAACATGGCGAATTTTTCATCAGATAGTGGGCTCAAACTATGAAGAAGGGGTAGACCCCTTAGCTGAAATAGAGTGCAACTTGGAGGCGATAACTTAAGGAGTCCTAGAGTATGCCAATATTGATGAGGTGCCACTATGTTGGCAGAGACACATAGTGAGAGTACTTGCAAGACTGCATCAGCTGTTAGGCTGAGTGATCAAAGAGGTCTCGTATTATCATGAATACCGTGCAGGTTGATAGCCTTTCCACCTCTTTTACACATTTTGTAGGCTTTGAAAGCCAAGTGTCCCAAAACACTCTATTTTTTGATATCTTGATGTAAACACTCTAACAGACGTGATATATATATATATATATATATATATATTATATATATAAATTATAATATTAAACTATTATATATTATATCTATATAATATAATATTATATATATATAATATATATATAATATATATTTAATATATATAATATATATATGCATGTTTTATTTTCTACTTATGTGTCTATAATATGATCAGTTTTATAAATGACGCAAATGCCTATCAAGAACAAAATTTGCTAATCCATCTGTTAATGTATTTAAATTACGTGGAATATGGTAATATGTGATGAAATCAAAATTTCTTTCCAGTAATCTAACATGTAGATACATACGCAATATTTGTGTATTTTTCACTGAGCAATGATTGTTTAACTGTAACACAACGAGTTGTGAATCCAACTTGACAACTAAATCGCTAATGCCAAGAGAAACTACTTCTGACAAGAGTTCAATGACTGCATTGTATTCAACAATATTGTTAGTTGTTCAACCAAGGCATATACCTTGTAAGTTAATCAGCTCGCCATTAGGGGCATAGAGTACCCATGTTGCAGTAGGAAGGTTCCGTGTGCTACGACAAGCACCATCAACAAAACCAATGTAATGGCTTGATGACATATGCAAACCGAGTGGAACATAGGGTAAGCAGAAAAACACATGTCTGCAAAGAAAAAAAACACACCAAAACTCAAAACGCACACTAATGAATTGACACACTAATGTACAAAAGTCATTACACAAATTTCATGCATAATACTTCTTCAGATACAACCCATTGTGGGGCTGTGGCAATGAATTTCCCTCATAATCACATAGCTCGTAGGCACCTTTTTGCAAGACACGCTTGACGATGTAGGGTCAATGCCACATGGGTTCGAACTTTCCTGCTCCCAATTTATCGTTGTCTTGATCGTAAAGAAGGACCAAGTCGCCTTCAATGAAAGTGCGTGGAGAAATAGTTTGGTCAAAATTAGCTTTGACACATTTCTTTTGAGCTTTGATGACTATCGCAGCAATGAAACGAGTCTCGTCAAGCCTCTCAAGATATAGTAACCGTTCCTTTTCAGGTGAGGTATTCAAAAGGAGTTCGATAGCTAATTTGAGCGAAGGGATTTCACATTCGATTGGAAGAGTTTCCTCTAAACCATAAATCAATTAGAATGGAGTGAATCCAATGGTCGTCTTAGCGAAAGTTCTGTAAGCCCAGAGAGCTGAGAATAGCATCAAATTCAAGTCCTTTTTGTGCTTCCCAACGACACGTTGAACAATAGTAATCAATACTTTGTTAACTGCTTCGACTTAGCCATTGGCCTGTGGATAATAAGGATTTGAGCTATCATGATGAAGGCCCAATTGAGCAGTCAGCTCTGCCATCATGTACTAACGAAAATGTGATCCATGGTTAGTTACAATGGCTTGAGGAACACCAAAATGTGCTATGACGTGGTTAAAGAGGAACTAAGAAGCAATGATACCATCATCATTGTATGTAGGCATCACCTTGGCCTATTTAGTAAAATAGTCGACGACGATGATTATATAACAATGCCCCCCGGCTGAGCGAGGGTTACATGTCATGAAATAAATGCCTCATTTAACAAATGGGCCAATGGTAACTACTAGGTGTAAGGATGTTGGCGGGGCGCACTGCTTGCAGTTAAAAATCTGGCATTCATGGCATTTATGAACAACTAGAATACGATCTTTAAAGATAGAAGGCCAGAAATAATCGGTGCAGAGGATTTTCTAAGAGGTTGCGTAACCTGACATATGACCACCACAGGCACCAAAATGGCAATCATTCAAGACCCATTCAACCTCTTCTAGAGTGAGACACCTGTGAATAACAGAGTCCACACCGACTCAATAAAATGTATCACCAAGGATCCGATTGGGTTGGGATCGATACCGAATGCAGTGCCGGTCAGATCGAGACAACTCAAATCGGAAAGTCTGGGTTTGAAGATAAACGATAATATCTCCATACCATGGGTCAAGAGTGCTAATCAGAAACAGAGTTTCATCGGGAATTTTCTCAGAGAAATTAGTAGAAGTGCTTGCAAACGGAAGGGCACATATCAACTCAGCAAAAACAAGCGATTTCTTTGATTTGGCAACAGTAAACTCCAAATAAAATTCTTGCACGATAACAATCCATTTGGATTATTTTCCCCCTAGTAACTAACGAGTCAGTATATGGGTCATGGGGTTTCAATCAGAAATCACTGTGGTTTTCTGTAAAAGGATATAATGTCGAAATATTTGGATAGCATGGACTGCTTCCAAGGAAATCTTCTTGACATGGGCATATCGAGACTCAGTATCGAGAAGATTTTGTCTTAAATAATAAACCACGTGCTCGTTACAATCGCCGTCATCATGAACTAACACCATAGCAATAGTAGTATCAGTTGTAGCCAAGTATAGGAAATAATCGCATCGATAATCAAGGGAATGCAGTAAAGGATCACTGGTAAGTGTGTCTTTCAAAGAATCGAAGGATTTTTGGGAAACTTCATCCCAAATGAAAGGGATCCCTTTCTTAAGTAAGTGATTAAAACCCTTGGCGAGTTTAGTGTAATTAGGAACGAATCGACGGAGAAAGTTAACCTTTCCTTGCAATCTTTGCAATTGCAGCAATGAGGTATGGGTGGGTAAGTTGACAATGGCCTCAACTTTTAAAGGATCGATTCAAATACCTTCGTGGGACACCACAAAACCCAAGAGTAGACCAGATTCAACGCAAAAAACGCACTTGTGCAGAATGAGATAGATGTTATAATGCCGAATCGCACAAATATTGATCTTAAGTGATCCGAATGGTCATGACGCTTAGAAAAATGACTTGGTAATTCATCAAGGTAAGGTTGAACAATGTGTCGAATATCATGAAATGTATAAGACATTGATCTTTGGAAGGTAGATCCAACATTTTTTAAACCGAAACGAAGCTTTTTATAAGCGAAAGTGCCCCATGGTTAGATAAAGGTTGTTTTATGTTGATCAACTAGTGAAATGTTGATTTGGTTGTAGCAAAAAAAAACCACCCATAAACAAGAAAATCTCACTCCCAACATACTTGTCGATGATCTGATCGATAAAGGGAATGGGATAATTGTCTTTTGGACATGCACGATTGATATCATGGTAATCAACACAGACACAAATCATGCCATGCTTTTTAGAAACAGGGACAATGTTGGACACCCAATCTATCAATGGGATGGGATAAATAAAACCAGCTTTTAAAAGCCTCTCCACTTCTTCTTTAATAGTAGCAACCTTTCCAGGATGCATGGGGCAAATCCATTGGCGAACAGGCTTTGCACCAGGATAAGTCGGTATTTCATGCACCACTATTATTGGGTCAATACCAAGCATTTCCTCATATGACCATGCGAAGACGTCTCGAATTTATTTGAAAAGTTGAGTGTAAACCCTGATCTCATCTGAAGAACAGGAAACCCCAATATGAATGTTCTCGACAATTCTAGGTTTAATGGAAATGTCAAGAGGCATAGTAGTTGTCAGCCTTGTTGGCATGTGGCCCAAAATGGATCCAAATATGCTCTCTAAGTCTTCAAAAGTTAGTAAAATCAGGCCAAAGATCAAAAAAATCGCAGGAGGAGAGCCATTAGAATGGCAGTAAAGCATTATCGGGAGGCCAAAAACACATAAAAATAGTGAAAAACAAAGTATCGGAGGTATAAAAAATGAAATGCACAGTAGCCATCAGATCTGGCCAATCAATGGTCCAGATCCAGTTGGCGGATTGCAATCGGCAGTGGCAATCGGTGGATATCGGCATGACTATGTGGAACTAGCAATGGCGATCAGTAGAGTCAACATGGACCGTCGATCAAGCACGCAGATCAATGGCCCACGTTGCATCGCAGAATTTCAATCGGCCAACACAACAGAGCGCTCACCAAACAGCCCGAGGTTATAGCAATATGCGATTGCGATCAATCGCATCAAGATATCGCATCGGAGCTTCACAGAGGAGTGGGGCTTATACCTATATGGATGTCTGATGCGATAAACTGGACCAGAAAGGGTTCCTTAAAGCTATTATAGAAGATTTGAGATCTGCCTAAAGGCGTTTTCCTATGTATTTTGCATATTTTCATTATTTAATGAAATACAAAGAGACTTGCGATATGTGATAAGACTCGGACCCGAAAGGGTTCGTGAATGGAAATATTTGAAATTTGGAGTCCATCATGAGCCATTTTTAATGTATTTCCAGTGTTTTTAACATATTTCAAAATACAAAGGGATGACTGGGAACAAGCCATTTGCGACATGCGATAGCGATAAGGACGGACCCGATAGAGGAATAAACAATGTTTAAGGACTTTTGAAGTCCGAAATAAATAGAACTTGGCGGGATTTCACAGTGTTGCAACATTTTTTTGTGTAAAATAGAAAATAGTCATTGTTAGTATTTGAAAGGATTTCAAAGGCCCAAAGACTCATTCCATCACAAGACAGAGACCAGGAGACAAAAGGCCAGAAGGGGAAAGGCAATAGCACAACATAGCCAAACCAACAAATGGTCATGGAGCATCGCTGGCACGAGTGAGCTCCCTAACAGCACAGTAAGATTACCAGAATTTGGTTAATATGTTGTTAGAGAAAGAGACCTCCGAGCTCATGCATGTCTAGTCATGGCATCAAGTCGTTCAAGACAGAGTGGATAGATTAAGACCTCTCGAGCCTCAGAAGGCTCGAGAGCATTGTAAAAGGCCTATAAATATTTGAAAGTTCAGAGTAACAAGGGTTCAACTTTTGGATATTGTGGATACTCTGTTACTCTAGCTTCTCATCTTCATTCCAGCAATATAAGCTTCTTTTGCTGTTACATGTTCAATTCCCATTTTCTCTTATGTTCTAAGCTTGCACTTGAATAGGTTATTCATGTTTTCTTCTATGTCTAATGCCAAATAACTGCCATCTTATCTTTGCATTGATAAATTAGATTTGCAAGATTCATTTACTTCCTGTAGCTATCCATTCATATGTGTTTATGTATGCATCTTCTAGTACAGTCAGTATTCTCCATATATCTATTGAATCTATAAACTATTGAGCATTAGTGGTCTAAAGCCTTGTAAAGTTGAGGGTGTTCATGCATGTCTTGAGTGAAAACAGAGTTGAAACAGTCATCTGACTTGATCCAAACCATCATCCATTCCAATCTAAGTTCAGAGAACAATATTGAGGATTTATATGTTACCAAGCATCTCCGAGCTACAACCTAGGAGAGCTTCCTGGAGTTATAACATAATTAGCATCATTTCCGGGGAGAGGAGACTGAAGCCCAGCTTCCCTAGGAGACAACGCAGATCCAGCTTTGATGATAGACAAAGTCTGGGCACTTTTTCGGTTGTAATCATCTATCTGGTGACTCTATTGGAGGACGAACCTCTTGGAAACTCCACTTCATAGTTCTGGCTTAGTTTGTGAGGCATATTTGGGGAAATCCTCAGAAGCCACAAGCTGACCCAATATCTAACCCTGAAAAAATCATCAAAGAAAGAAAGACATTGCAGAAAGGAGCATCAGGTTCAAGTGGCTCTAAACAATATTCTATATCTCTTCAAGAAAATCCTGTAATAGAACAAATACATGTTCAGAGTATAGCATCTAATATTAGCAGTGAAGAAAAAATCTCAGAGATTCATAAAGCTCCTTATTCTTTGGGTTCTCCTTTCGTTGCAAGCCCAAAGGAAGCCACTCCTCCTATCCATCATACCCCTTTAGTCTTATCAATCACTCCTCAACCCCCTGTCATTCATATTTCTAGTACCCTTATAGCCACCACAACTATGGCAGGTCCACAACCTACCAAAATGGAAAGAATCATCGCTGCTAGGTATGGACCTCTAGTACTGCCCACTCCTTTGAATGCCATGCCTACTAGAGAATATTAGAAGTATAGGCCTAAGTTCACTGGGATTGAAGGTGTTACAGCCAAGGAATATCTCGAATCATTCTATAACTATGCTGATAACCTGGACATTAGTGAAGATGGTGTATGGATGAGAGTCTTTCTCCAAAGTCTAGATGGAGAGGCTAGAAAATGGTTCAAAGAACTGACCTCGAGGTCTATAGCAGATATTGAGGCTTTAGATGATGCATTCCAAAAGCATTGGGGGGATAAGAAGGATCTACTACACTACCACACCGAGTTTGGGAACTTAAAGAGGGAAAATGGTGAGTTGTTGTCTGATTTTAATAAGAGGTTTAATCGCATGTACAGCAAGATACCAGCTGAAGTAAAACCTACCACTACCTCTGCTAAACTCACCTATGCCAGTGCCTTTGATTCTGACTTCTGTCTACTGTTGAGGGAGAGGTGATGTGCTACTTTGGCTAATATGCAGGATGTAGCCTTGGAAGTAGGATCAAACATCATGGTTGTAGAGAAGCTCAAGGGAAATGTCGATAGAAGGAGACAAATGGATGAGTCTTCATCATCTTTGGATCCAAAGATAGATAAAATGACCAAGATGATAGATTCATTAGCCTCTGAAATCTCCAAATTAAAGGTTGAGAAGCACCCTAGGAAAGGAAGAGTTCCTAATACCTTTGCTCCTAGAAATCCAAATCCATATAGAAGCTAATGAGCAGTTGCATATTTTGCAAAAAAGCAAAGATGCTAATGAAGACCAAAGGGTGAAGACCCCTTTCCAAAATGTAGTCATGGAAGAAGAGCAGTTTGAAGAAGATGATGAGATCAACTGTCTGGAAGACAAAGGTAGTGCCTCCTTTTTGACCTCTGTTAGTGTCAGTCTTTACAGCCTTCCTCCAGTGATCAAACATGCTCTTACAAAGTTATTTTGAAGTGTCAAGGTCAAATTTTGTCATTTCAAAGAGTTTTCAAGCAAAATTTGGTCACTAGGCATTAGGTCTAGGGTTTGCTTTCACTCATTCTAAAGTTGTCCAAATGGCGGGCTATGTCATCATTTAGCTGAGTCTATCATCATTCATAGGTTTTTCATTATCATGTCAGTGTCTAATGAGTCATTTTACATCTTGTTCACGCTTCAGTTGTGCCTTGGCAAGTTCATTTCCCTCTCCTAGGGTTTTGAAGCCAATTTCTCTTGGACGGTCAAATCAATGGCAAAACTTGTTTCCTGATGTTCATACACCTTCTCCTATCCTTAAAGTACCTTATCATACACTGCCCATCCCTCATATCCCCCAAAATCCTCATTTTTGCACAAACCCTAGTTTCTAGCTACAACCTGGCAATTTTCTAGGTTGGGCCTGTGTTTTTCCCTTTTGGATCCCTTCCCCTCACTCAATCTCTGATATTCCACTTTCCCCTAATTCCTAACATCCCTCCCCACTCCCAAAAATTTCCCCAAGAATTTAGAAGCCCCCTATCCCCTTCATCTTGCTTCATTTCGACAGAATTCCTTGTTTCACACATCGGGACAAGTCGCACTCAAATGATGCTTCAGAGCAATCAAAGATTAATTTTGGGAAAATGAGAGAGTTTTTGTCCACAACATGCCAAATAAGAAAAACCTCCTTCACTTTTTACACAGGTGTGTCATGGTTTGAGAGAAATGTCAAGAATACCATTGCCTCAGGAGAATCAAAGACACCTCTAAAGTGACCTTGGGAAAATCAAGTTTTCTCCTAGCTTGGTTGGCCAAATTATTTTATTGATGGATAAAATGATAACCAGACAATGATATCTTTCCAATGAGCTATCATGAGATAAATTTGGGGTTGAGGAAGGCATTCAAAAGTTGACTGCAACAGCACTCTTCTTTCAGGCAGCCTCATTTGGCACTTTTTTACCAGTCTTGGGAGATTTGCTTTTTGACAGGCCAAATCAATTCCAAATTGCAAAATTCCACTTTTTTTTGGAAAATAGACTCAACGCCCTTTCCAACAAGCCATCCTGTGCCCGATTCCGACACCAGGAAGGCCCTCAAACAAGGCTGTGAATGTGCGCAACCACTCAGGTTCAGTGCGCGACCACTCAGAGCAGGGGTGCCACCACTCAAGCTGTCTTCTACAGAACCACTCCAAATCGACTAAATTGCCCTCTTGCTTGCTAAATTGATCGAGGTAGGCACTCAATTCATGAATGATGATATGGATGGTGAAAATAATGATGTGTGTCATGGTTTTATCATTTAAAGTTGCAAGTGAATGGATTAATATGGTCGTTGCTAATGTTTGTAAAATGCTAGGGTTTTGTGACTGTTTCAAGTGTTTATTGTCCCATTTATCCCTTCCTTTTTTCCCCTCTTTCATTAATAATCATGTTTGCATCTCTGTCCTATTTCATTTGCACATAAATGTTGCTCTCCCCCCCATCCCTAAGCTATAAACCCTACCCCTCTCACAAGCACTCAAACCCTAGTTCCCTCTACCATACACATGCAAAAAACGAAAACAAAAAGAAAAGATACATTGTAAAGACTGCAGAGAGTCATGTAAATTTAATGTGCTTTATATTTAAAAGCATGTAGAAACTCCTATATATCCTTGACATCCCCTTGTACATGAAACATTTTCCCTTCATGTGAAGATGATGAGTATGTACTCCTTAATGTACATGTAACCCTAAAACAAAAAGAGCAGAATTTGCCTTATAACACACATGAACTCCTCAGTGAATTTGGTGTATGGTGTCCCTATGTCCCTCTTGATTCATGTATGCCCCTTCCATGTTCATTATCATACATGTTTTGTCCCATATGAGATGTTCTTGGCAAATGATTTCCCAATTTTAAAATTGTTCCTATATGCATGACAATGTGTAAAGTTTCCCTTGAAAATTCCCTGTTATTATCATATATTCCCATTCCTTGTTAAGAATTTCCCTCCCCTAACATTCCCCTCATGTTTTTTTCCCTTGAAACAGCATAGAGTTCAGTACTTTTGCAGGCAGAGGCAGTAGTCCAATTTGTCCTTCAGTTTGCCCGTCTTGCTCCAAAACCATGCCAGATACTGAGACTTATGAGCAAGGTGATGACCATTCATCCCTCGAGGTTGAGGTACAGCAGGAGGCCTCATAAGGTGGAAAGGCGGTCATCACAGGTTATTGGGCTAGGATGCATGTTTGCAAGGCGA
>APFE031385795.1:71719-107613 GCA_000404065.3 Pinus taeda
CTATTGTGATGAGTCAAAAGCATACAAACTTTATAATCCATCCACTAAGAAATTGATTGTAAGCAGGGATGTGCAGTTCATTGAAGATGAAGCTTGGGATGGAAGCTTAGATAAAACTGTGAATGTGAAGACAATTGTGTCTCATGAAGAAGAATAGGAAGGGATAGTAGCAAATAATCCTTCCTTGGTGGTTCCTCCTCCACCACAGCAAATTCAGCAAACCACACCACAAGCTGGAATTCGAACAACCTTGAGAAATCAAGGAAGTGCTTCTTTAAGCACACCACAGGGATCAGAAATACCCTCAAGTTCGGATGGAACTCCAAGCACACCAAGAAGACCAAGATTCAGAAATCTAAATGAGATTTATGAACAAGGAGAGGTAAGTAAAAATATCGGTCTGAATTCATTATTCGGTTTGTATTGTCATGTTGATGATCCAGTTCATTTTGAAGATGTTGTAAATGAAGATAAATGGATTGAAGCAATGAATAAAGAAATTGGTGCAATTGAAAAGAGTAAAACATGGGAGTTAGTGGACCTCCCTGAAGGCAAAGATGCCATTGGAGTTAAGTGGGTCTATAAGACCAAAAGCAATGCTGAAGGAAAGATTGACAGGCACAAAGCAAGACTTGTTGTGAAAGGCTACAAGCAGCAACAAGGTAAAGACTATGATGAAACCTTTGCACCAGTAGCAAGGATGGAAACAGTCAGAACAGTGTTGTCTATTGCAGCACAACACAAATGGAAGATTTATCAGATGGATGTTAAATCTGCATTCCTAAATGGAGTGTTAGAAGAAGAGGTTTATGCTGAACAACCTCCAAGTTATGAAGTTGATGGCCAAGAGCATAAAGTTTGCAAACTGAAGAAGGCTCTTTATGGGCTGAAGCAAGCTCCAAGAGCATGGTACAGCAAAATAGATGCTTATCTGATTGAGAATGGGTTTGACAAGTGTGATGGTGAACCCACACTCTACATAAAGGAGAATGACGGTAAGATAATTATTGTTGTTTTATATGTAGATGATCTGATTTTTACTAGCAATGATGCTTCTCTCATTGCTGATTTTAAAGTAGTCATGAAAAGTGAATTTGAAATGACTGACTTGGGCTTCTTAAGATATTTTCTTGGAATTGAAGTAGACCAAAAGTGAAAATGGTGTTTTTATTTCTCAAGATAAATATGTAGAAGCTGTGTTGAAGAGATTTAACATGCAGAACAGCAAAGCAGCTGTGACTCCAACGGTAATGGGGCTGAAATTGACCAAAGAAGACAGCAGCAAGGATTTTGATCCAAAACTGTACAAGAGCATAGTTGGCAGCCTTATGTACTTGACTGCAACTAGGCCAGACATTATGCACGCTGTAAGTTTAATCTCCAGATTTATGGAAAGACCGAAAGAAACTCATTGGTAGGCAGCCAAGAGGATTCTAAGGTATGTGAATGGAACGAAGGGGTTTGGTATTTTATACTCCTCTTCTGAAAGTTTTATGTTGACAGGTTACACGGACAGTGATTGGGCTGGAAGTGTTGATGATAGAAAAAGCACATCAGGATATATGTTTCATATGGGATCGGGAGCCATCTCATGCGCTTCCAAGAAGCAACCAGTTGTGGCTTTGTCAATAGTAGAGGCAGAGTATGTGGCAGCAACAGCAGCAGCATGCCAAGCAGTATGCCTGAGAAGAGTTCTCAGATATTTGTGTCATGAATAGGAAAATGGCACAACCATTTACTGTGACAATAGCTCAGCAATAGCTTTGTCTAAAAACTCTGTTTTTCTTAAAAGAACAAAGCACATAGATACCAAATTTCACTTCATACGTGAATTGGTTAACAATGGTGAGATTTTTTTGCAGCACTGCAGAACAGAGGATCAACTTGTTGATATCTTGACAAAACCATTGCCAAAGAAAGGTTTTGATCATTTCAGGAAATGCCTGGGTATGCAGCAGTTGAAATTAAGGGGGAGTGTTGGAATTTAATTCCAACTGCATCACATAAACGCTGAACAAAGATTTGATCTTCAGCAGTTATTGTAGATTATCCGGAAGCAGCAAAAGTCTTCTGATATTTTTTGCACCTTAAATACGCATTAAATGTGCAGAAATTAATTCCCATGCAACCAACTTGTTTTCCAAGTGAGAAAGTCATCACCGCCTCTTCTGCAATAAATACGCAGATAAATATTAGCAGATATTTTACTTAGTTTATAGTTTAACTCAGATATTTGTTTTCCTACAAATATAAATGCACAGCAGTTCTGTTTATTCACCAAGAAGCGTAAGCAGAAAAGTACAACAGTTCTGTTTTCTGTGTGAGTGCAAGAGATTTTGAACAGCAGTTCTATTTTGTACTCTGAGAGAAAGAGTGAAGGTTAGAAGACTGAATAGAGTCTCTTTTGTAAATGCACAGCAGTGTTGAACCTGCGATTTTCTGAGATAGAGGAAAATTGATTTCTGGAACTGAAGTGTTCCTCTTGTAACAACTAAGTTTACTGTATCAGTTTTGTTTACTGTTTATGAATACAAGTTCACTGTTTTGCTGATTTTCAGTTGTTGTTACACCAAGTGTCAAAAACACTTTGATTTTACTTTGTAATTCTATTAGTGATTTGACGCCACTTGTTTTAGTTGTTGTTACACCAAGCGTCAATTGTCTCACTGTAAGTTTATAAGTGATTTTGACGCCAACTATTTTTAGTTGTTGTAACACCAAAAGCGTCAATTTTCTTAAAGTGACTTAGCGTCAAAAACGTGTTGCCGTTACACCGAGTGACTTGACGTCAAATTTCACGCTGCTGCAACACCACGATCAGCGTTTCTACAACACCGAATCATGTTGCTGCAACACCGAATCCTGTTGCTGCAACACCAAGTCCAGAAAACGAAATTTTCAGTTTTCTGTGCAGAAACAGAGCATTTTTTTGTGTTGTTTGTTTGTTAAGGAATTTAGCAGAAAATTCCAACATTCTTGTGATTTGCATGTAATAAGTTACATTCTTAGCCTCTTCATCTGCTAAGTTTGATAACAAAGTATTTTTCAAATTTTAGGTATAGGTATTAATTTAAAAGGCATACACCTGTTTGTGTTAATATGTTATCCTGTTTGATAACAAAGTATTTGTCAAATTTTAGGTACAGGTATTAATTTAGAAGGCAGACTCTTGTTTGTGTTAAGACTTTATCCTGTTTGATAACTATAGATAAATCAATTTTGACATCTACTACGTCCATCCTTTACTGCAATGCTCTGCCTGATGCGTCGGAAAATTATAGATTGTAATTCAGATGAATTATATATAATATGTTAACATTCTTTTATAATCATTTTGTTAAACATAAGCAATGTGAATAATTTATTATTTATGTTTCTTAATCATCTTTATTTGGATGATTGATTTTCAAAATATCCTGAAATGGAAGCAAAAAAACTACAACAGAAATCGACATGCATAAATCATAATAGCTAACATAAAAGGAACTTCTCTAAAATGACATCACAGGTATCGATTGTGTTGAGAACTTTTCCAAAATGACATCACAGGTAGTTATTGTGTTGAGATCTATAGCACTGTGGAAAGCCAATGTGGCTATTCTTCTTATAATAAAAATGAATAGAAGTAACATAGAGATTCTCCAGACAGGAAGAATGAAGCATATGAAGCATATGCAATCCCCAGAATATGAAGATAAAATGGCCTTTTGCACTCTCTGGCGCCAAATGTGCTAATAATACAGAGTTTCTCCAAATGAGATGAATGGAACTTGCACAGAGCATAAATATGCAAGCCCCAGGATATGAAGAAAAAATTGTTTTATGCACTATCTGTCCCCAAATGTGCTAGTAAGCATGGTTTTATTTGCATTTATTTTTCCGACCAATTCTTGGATATCAGGAAAATTTTAGATATCTTGCCAGCTGCATGCGCCATAACAAGTCTACCGCTAGGATTTGCATCCAAACACATCACTGCAAGTCGTGAAACTTTCTTAGCAACATCAACCGGGAAAGAATCATTGAGCCGAGGCTCGATCCACGATCTTAGTCTACCCAGTCATTGCCCTGAAACAAGGATCCGCAACGATCACACTGGTGGATTTCATGTATTTGTGAAGGCAACCCAAACGTGCATAATGACGAAAAGACACATCAAGAGCGGTCTGCATCCTGGAAAGCCATGAATATAGCATTCTTCTACCGCTGAGGGCTTCTCTCAGGCTTGTACCCTCCACATACTCATACACAATACAAACATTTTCCTCTGTTCACACCAACTCAGAAGATTCCAGATACTTACCCTGCTTTTTCCATAGCCCACTTGATTCTTATATTTATATTTGAATCATGAGGGAGAGATTGATGGATAGAGCAGCAACAAGTGCCTTACACGGTGGTGCAGCTGATGGCTATGAGCCCTTACAATCCGGATCTTCACCCTGATCTATTTTGGGATTTCACTGAAATCGGTTAGTGGTAAGAAGGTTCTACGGAGAAACCCAAATCAGTAATAAGGGTTTTTATTTTATATTGAGAAGCTATATGAATCTTTGTGGCATATCTGTCATTTTCCTAGAGTGTTTTGATCTCTGTACACCTTCCAACCCGCCTGGATAAGTATTTGGAATTTTGATAGCATAGCCAGAATAGTATCTCTGCGGAGAAAAATAGATTTAGAGCATTCAAAAACCTCTGTTAGAAGAGATCCTATATTCATTGAATTTGAATCTATCTCTAGAGTGGAATTTTTAGCTAATAATAGTTCATTTGCAGCAAGACCTCCAAGCGTTCTTCGGTAGAACGTAAAAATGTTGGACTAACATCTACTTCGTTGGGTGGCATGGAATTGACTTTCTGAATACTAACTCCTATCCCTTGAATGCGGAAAGATTCAGGATTTGCACGAGTTGAGGGTGAAATTTCTTTGTATTTTAAAAGGGATGCAATTTCATTGATTTTGTGTACTTCTGAGCATTTTGTCATTACCATCATTCCCTTTGGAACATTTAAGTACTCATACAGTTGAGATTGGTTGTATGACTTGGTTTGAGAATGTGCTGGAAATATTTATTTGTCATAATGACTTGAGATATCTGTAGATATAGCCTGGTTCTGTAAATGCGTGGCTGGAAAATATGACTTGCACATATGGTTGGGACTGAAAATGGAATGATCTGTTGAACCCAGAGAACATTAAATGGAAGATGATGGCTCATTCTCCCTCCCAGAAAAGGAGCTAGCTTCACTCATGCGGGAGAAATTTGACAATTCCAAAGTTGACAAGGAGTGAAAGGTCATATCACCCTCTGCATCTCCTTCACTGCTACACCACACAGGCAAATTAGACTAGTCCTCTTCCCCAAAATGCACATCACTTTCCTGAAATGTCTCTCTTGTTTCCATGCTTTTAGGACCATGATATGACTTTGAGTCTAATTATGTAGAGTCTTCTAACTCTTGTCCCTTCTCTGTTGTGCTACTCTGACAATTTTCACAAGATTCTTCACCCATAATATTCTCAGCCACATTTGGGAGGTTTTGTTTGATATGCACTACAAGTTTCACTTCACAGTATGTTGCTTCCATATCCTTGTCCTCTTTAACATTGTTCCAGCTCCTTGACATCGTTTTGCCTTGAAGTTGTTTGAATTGCATTGATAAGCAGAGACCTTTATCACTTCCGAAACATCTTCACCATGCACTTTTTGGGCATAAATGTTAGGACGTCTTATTTTCAATGGCATATTACCGCAAGAACGCTTGAGATGAGAGATACCCAAATTACGTCCAGAAAAGATACAAATTGGTGGTTTTTTTAGTGCTCTGTCCCTAGCAAGTTTCTCAACAATATCTTTCACCTTTTTCTCAGGAAGACTAATTTGAGAGGCTTCCATCTTTATGTGAAACCCTCCTCTTTCATTTTCATGAATACAAGATTTTGATATCATTGGGCATGGACTATTTGCAACAAGTCCCATCATAAGTCGTCAAAACGGTCATAAGATTTTGTTCAATAGCACAATGCCTGACCTGCAAAACATAAACCCCGTTTGTTAATAAAATCTAGAGCACTAAAAAGCATATTTTCCTTCACAATGAAGCAACATATAAACCTTCAAAATTGAAAATATCCATGTTCACAAGTAGTGGAAAGACTGAAGTGTAAGGAATAAGTTGAAATTTAGTCCAATCATTCTTGGGAGGGCCATCATAACAACATTTTTATCAACCAATGAACTATAATATTGTGATAGATGACTTAATAAGTATGGAGTAAACTTGCACGACGACAACTCACAAGCAGGAGAGCCAACCATTCAGAGCACAGACAATTACAACCATGACATGAATCCGCAGAATGAGAACACAATGTCTTAAGAGCACTTTTTCACAATTCAAGTTATATGATAGGGATAAAATTATAAAATAAATGTACAAGATTGAAAAATACAAGCTCTCACCATTACATTTTGTTGCTTCCATATCCTTGTCCTCCTTAACATTGTTCCAGCTCCTTGACATCATTTTGTCTTGATGTCCTTTGAAGTACATTGATAAGAATAAACCTTTATCACTTCCGAAACATCTTCACATTGCACTTTCTGGGGATAAATGTTAGGACATCTTATTTTCAATGGCATATTACCACAAGAACGCTTGAGATGAGAGATACCCAGATCACGTCCAAAAAATATACAAATTGGTGGTTTTTTTTGTGCCCTGTCCTTAGCCAGTTTCTCAACAATAGCTTTCACCTTATTCTCAGGAAGACTAATTTGAGAGGCTTCCATATTTATATGAAACCCTCCTCTTTCCTTTTCATGAATAGAAGATTTTGATATCACTGGGCATGGACTATTTGCAACAAGTCCCATCAGAAGTTGTCAAAATGGTCATAAGATTTTGTTCAATAGCACAATGCATGACTTGCAAAACATAAACCTCGTTTGTTAATAAAATCTAGAGCATTAAAAAACACATTTTCCTTGACAATGAAGCAACATATAAACCCTCAAAATTGAAAATATACATGTTCGCAAGTAGTGGAAACGCTGAAGTGTAAGGAATAAGTTAAAATTTAGTCCAATCATCCTTGGGAGTGCCATCATAATAGCATTTTTATCAACCAATGAACTATAATAGTGTGATAGATGACTTAATAAGTATGGAGTAAACTTGCACGACGACAACTCACAAGCAGGAGAGCCAACCATTAAGAGCACATACAATTACAACCTTGACATGAATTTGCGCAATGAGAACACAATGTGTTAAGAGCACTTTTTCGCAATTCAAGTTATATGATAGGAATAAAATTATAAAAGAAATGTACAAGATTGAAAAATACAAGCTCTCACCATTACATTTTGTTGCTTCCATATCCTTGTCCTCTTTAACATTGTTCCATCTCCTTGACATCGTTTTGTCTTGATGTTCTTTGAAGTACATTGATAAGCATAAACCTTTATCACTTCCGAAACATCTTTGCCTTGAACTTTCTGGGCAGAAATGTTAGGATGTCTTATTTTCAATGGCATATTACCACAAGAATGCTTGAGACGATAGATACCTAGATTAACGTCCTGAAATAGATACAAATTGGTGGTTCTTTTAGTGATATCCCTAGCCAGTTTCTCAACAATAGCTTTCACTTTTTTCTCAGCAAGACTTATGTGAGAGGCTTCCATCTTTATATGAAACCCTCCTCTTCCTTTTTCGTGAATAGAAGATTTTGATATCATTGGGCATGGACTATTTGTTGCAACAAGTCCCATCATAAGTTGTCAAAATGGTCATAGATTTTGGGTATACTAAGCCCACATGAAATTATAAAAAATCGGAATACATGTTGTTAAATTTGAAAGGAGTGTGCTTGGCTTTTCAATCCACCTTAAATATCACCTAATAGACTTACCACTCATTCACGAGTCTTTTTACTACTATACACATCCAAACTAAAAAATGTTTAATAATTTAATTAATCATGTAGCTCGAAGCTATTTATAACCGTTCCTCCATTATACAAAAATAAAATTCATCTAGTATATATGTCTATCATCATCTTGAAGCTACCTACAACCAGTCTTCATTTATGCAAAAAGAAAGTCCCTCTTATATGTACATCTATAATCTATATCAAGAAGAAAAAAAATGAAATTTCGTGAAATGAAACTCCACGCTATTAAAAAATTCATATAGACGAAAAACCCAATAGGGTGAGATGTTTTCTTTCTATAGTTCACATGTTCTTTTATTAAGCTCCCTCAGGATGTTGGAGTCTTGGATATCTTGAGGCATGCCCTCCACACAAGTTTTCTTGAGGGATTGATTATTTGAAAAATTTGAATCTCCCATCCCCTGAAGCTTTCACACATGTTTTTCTAAGGCTACCTCAAGAAAAGTGGACAAGGTTGTGAATTCGTCCCTATTTTTTGAGCCTCTTCTTGGCCATATCTACTATGAATAAAAAGTTTTTGGGGAAAAAGAAGCACAACGCCCAGCAAGGGAAACTTTCATATTGTTTCACCAACTTGTCCACCAACCATTCTTTCAAATAATATTCCAATGTACCTATTTGGGCTTCAAAATGTCTTACAAATGTCACTCATTACCATACATTTTTCACCTATGCTTCCATTATATCACCCATTATTCACCACCATGTCACTTCATTTTCCCTATTATTCACCATTAATGGGTCTCATTTATATTTTCCAAATATTATTTACTTAGCATTTTTAAGATAAATTCTTTATTAAATATCAAAAAATAATATATTTTGCTTTATACATGGAAAGTGGGTTGTTTTTGTGACATGTGTAGGTGCCAAGGAAGCTTCCAAGACACCTTAATGTGGCCTTGAATGATCAAATTCGAATTTGAAGAGATAAACCTCATGGAGAAAATCAAGGACAAAAAGGGGTTATGTGTTTAGATGGTTGAGAGATTTATGGAACTAAAGATAGATTAGTGGATGTTCATTATGAGTTTGTTACTCATCCCATTGTATAAATAGGAGTACAATCTCCTTCATTTGTAATCTTGAATTTTTTGTAATCTTAGAATTTTGGAGTATGTAATCTTAGAAGCTTAAAGTTGTAATCTTAGAGTTGGTTTGTAATGGAGATTTTGAAATAAAGGATCATACTTCAATTTTGCTTCTACATCTGAGTCTCCATTGAAGTGGTATGCTTGTGGAGTTATGGAGGGCCCCAATGGCCTCACTTGCATGCTTATTTGTTTATTTTAGGTATAATTTATTTTATGTTTTTGTTTGATTTCAGCATTCGAGTTTTATTGAATGTTCTAATATTGGAAGGATCTTATTTGAAAGTGCTTTTGTAAAAGAACCATAAGATCTCATACAATGATTAGATCTAGGTTTACTTCATTTCAGCTTTTAAGTTCTAATTAGATGATCTAATTTTGGAAGAGATCTTGTAGAATATG
This sequence comes from Pinus taeda, assembly GCA_000404065.3. NCBI lineage: Eukaryota > Viridiplantae > Streptophyta > Pinopsida > Pinales > Pinaceae > Pinus > Pinus taeda. Next base: position 81,173 of record APFE031385795.1, read on the forward strand.
TTCTTGTAAGAGAATCATAGATCTCAAACAATTGTTAGATCTAGGTTTGATTAGTTATTGAAAGAGATCTTAATGAATATGTTCCTGTAAGGGGACTTTAAAATCTTGGACAAATTAGGAATCTTTCTAGATCTATATATTTTAGATAAGCACTTCTAAGTTTACCTTCCCGGGTTGACATTAAATTAAGCTCTAATTTGCATATGAATTTTAGACCCAACAGTACCCTTTGACCAAGAGGACTTTTGATGTCAATTTGGCTTCATTGTACATAAGACTTGCACTATATAGGTGCAGTAATGAAAATGTGAGAAAATGAATCTAGATTTATTTTGCACAACTGGTATATATTTTGATTAAACCATCCTCATTTTAGCTCATTATCCCAAGTCAAAACTTATTACCTAAATCCAACCATAGAGTAATTTTACTTTTCAAAGGGACATTAATATTAACAAAGCTTATTTTGACTACTTTTTTTAAGCTCCTTGAAATGTTGAATTCTGAAGCATGTATTCCAATTTTTTTCTTAAAGATCTGCTCAATGACCAAGTTTGAATCTCCCGTCACCTGAAGCTTTCACGCACCATCAAAGATGGAATTCAACAAGACTAATATATGTCCCTTCTAGAGAATCATATTAGTCAACCAAGAGACTTAAACTTCAACCTTTTTAAACAACCACAAACACTCTAGAGATATTCAATTATTCTAAAATCCATCCCAAATATTTTTCTTTCAAAAGGGAAAAGCACATTTCCAACTTAATTAGGGAGGAATTAGAAAGACAAAGAGGTAGGGGGCATGGTTTTTAAACATTCATTTGCAAACACTTGGCTTTGAAATAAAACTCCATCGCGGCTTTAAGGGAGATAAGGTTCCTTAAAGGCCCTTGAGCAAGGAAAAGCACATATGAGAAAAAATTTATTAGGTTGATAACTTCGCTCCCCTCAAAACTAGTATCTCCTTTGCATCACTAGTCAACTTACTCCTTATCTAGAGATCAAAGATAAGCTCAAAACATGAAAGTGCTCGGAATCTCCCGAAACTGGCATCAAATCATAGTGTTCATCATCCTGATTCCAATGTTGGTTGAATCACCTCAGAAGTTATCACGTTCTTAAATTTTGGCCCAATAGCTAAAAAGTAACAACGGGGTTGAATGGGTTATTGACTGGGCAGACCATACATCTGATGACATGGTGACATCACCATGCTGACTGGGTGTACGACAGACAAGAGGACGAATCCCAGCTTGACATATGTTGTTTTCATACTAGGCCAGGTGGAATAATGTCATTAGTCAGTTTGGTTGTGATGTGGGCCAATTATCAGGGGCCATGTGGCCCAATGAGACGGTGGCACGTGGCCCTCTATGGTTGGAAATTTTTTTCTTTTATAAGGGTTGAAGGGCCTTAAAGGGATTCGAACCCTAGACCTCTAGCAAACCAACCTACAACCTTACAGCTATGCCACCGCATTAGTTCTTATTCTACATGGGGCACAAGTTATATTTATTATGACATGGTTTCGACATTTCGGGGAGGGGTTGGGGCACATGGCCCTGACCCTGGTCACGTGATAGACCATAAGACTTACTACGGACACAAACGAGGGCTCTAATGGCACGAGCGGGCAGTCAGCCCTGGCCCCCATATACATTAACACCCACGAGACCACCCAATGGAGGCTATGGTGGAGGGCATGGGTGAATAGGCCCTGACCATCGGTTCTTGGCAGTATATATGTGACCATTACCCTGGATTCCGACGGAGGGGGCGGGGAGTTTGTCAAGCCCCTGATCCTATCAGTGCAGTGGGACAACAACCTTCAGAGCAAGGAGCTAAGTCGAGGGGGGTGGGCAGTTAGCCCCGACGACATGGCGTAATGTGACCCTATTTTGGCGCTTAAGGAGGTTATTGACAAAATTAAAGAGGCCAAAATTTGCACTTTTTGCGGTAAGAATCTCGTCATTCCCAGCTGAAATTCTCACTCAGCGAACTGTGTAAAGGCAGAATTCGTAGAACAATTAGAAGGTTTTATCAATTTTCAAGACAAATATTAGAGCTTGGTTCTAAGAGCCATATCTTGCTCAGTTTTTAACCTTTTCGAGCTTAAGAAGTGCCTAGAAATGGGATTTTGAGTGTCCCAAACTCAATGGCAGCCTCGGATTTCTAATTTGAGTATTGTATGATGTGTTCATTTATGGTAGCATCATATGTGCTCTAAGCCTCAAAATTGGCAGGGAGGCTTGGACACATGTATTCCGGAATACCCAGAAATCGTTTTTGGAAATTCCACCCGAAGACAGTTTGATTAAAATAATATTTCTTTTTAATGGGTGCCTAAGTCTAATTAGGAAATTAAAATAATTAAAGGGTGTTAATTAAGATAGTGGTGAAACTTCTAGAAGAAGATGAGGATCAAGCCAAAATGATCTAAGTCATTAATTAGAATCTAATATGGGTCATTGGTTCTCAAAGAGAATATTATAAGAGGAGGTTTGATGGGCATTTGGAAAATATATCAGAGAGAGATCAAGAGATCGAATTTCTCAGAAAGGGCAGCGCAGTAGTTATTAGAGAAGAGATCGAAGTGAATTCTTGCAGTGAGGGGCAGGGATAGTTTCCGGGGGAAGATTTCCTAATCCGAGAATACATAGCAGAGGAGGCAGAGAGAGATCCATAAGATGCAACGCAAAGCATGAGAGGAGATCTGAATTTCCTGGAGAAGTCGAGTTTCAGAACCAAAAGCTAGGGTGTGAGACTGGGAGGGCAAGAGTCGAATTTCCAGAGGAAAATCGATCAACCAAAGGAGTGATGCAGTCCCCAGAAGCTGCGACACAGAACAGTGCAGTGATTGCAGAGAAACTGTGTAGAGGAAGCTAGGGGTTAATCATTCAGTGGCTGGATCAGTCATGGATCACCAATGATAGTGTGAGTTATATCTCACTTATCTCTCTGTCAATCAGATTTTCTGTATTGGATAGCCCGAAAGGCATCCAAGATTGTATTAAGAAACTATTGCATAATAATACAAACCCTCAGCTGTTGCACAAGTTTTCCGCCATTGGTTTTTTCTGAGGACATTTTTCCAAAAATAACAGTGTCATGTGTTGTGTTTCTCTCTTGCTAAGTTTCTTATTTCAGAATTTTATTTAAATTGTGAAGGTTGCAGTGTATTACTTTCGATGTTCACTGTAGGAAACAATAAATACTTTTGTTCAGTAATTAACAAATAGAAGAACATAATCAGTTGTTGCAGTAGATATGTTTGCATCCAAATTTTCACGTGTTATCAGACGACAAGTGAAGGAAGGGAGCAAAACAGAAGAGCCAATGTTGAGGAGGAGGAGGGAAATCGAAGTGTTGCATAGGCAGTACATCGAATCCCGAGAGGGATTGCACAATCAAAGCCAGGAGGGCAAGATTTTCGTCGAAGATCTCTCTATGAGTGAGTGAAGGAGAGGTAAGATTTCCAGATCGAGATTTGTTAGTGGCAGAGGGAGCAGCGCAAGAAAAGCCTCAGCACAGAGTAGTTTCTAAGGAGACGCAATTTTCTGCAGTAGTTCTTGGTGCGGAAAAATGTTAGAAGAAGGAAGGAGACACTTGAGGGAATTTCTTCCTTAGAGAATTCCTAGCTAGGGAAGTCGATTTATCAAATGTTGAGCAACATCAGAGAGGAGTAGATCGATTAACATCAGCATGAAGTGTGTAGGCCAACCTAGTAGTTGTGTAGAGGAGGGAGGAGGCAGTACGACATTTTTTTGGCAGAGATGGAAGCTCATGGGTTGCAAGATCAAGGTCAGTTGGATGGTGCATCCAACTATGTGATCTAGAAGGCAAGGATCTCATGCCCTCTCGATGAGTAGAATCTCAAAACCTAAGTCGACAATATGGTATTTGTACTCGCGAATCTACATCTGTTGAAGAAGTACAAGGGTGAGATGGCAAAGGCCAAGCGATTGATCCTCGACAAAGTGAGAGATCACGTAGTGTGTCACATTGTCAGCAAAGATATTGCCCGACAGATGTGGGATGCCTTGGTTACGTTGTATCAGGGATTGTCCCAGCATCGAAAGATGTACTTGGAGGAGAATATGAGATAAGCTAGGATGGAGAAAGGGGAAGACATTCATTCATTCCTGTCAAAGCTTTAGGAAGTCTAACATCAGTTGGGAGCTGTAGGATCAACACCTCAACCTACATAGATGGTGAGGTTGACCCTAAATTCAGTCTCAGAAGAATGACAAGTGTTTTTCCATAGCACCCTGGGCAGAGAGAAATTGCCAGATTGGGAATGAACGTGGGTCGCTCTTCAGCAGGAAGAGATGAGTCGAGACTTAGTCAAGTGCAAACTTGATGGCAGTAGAAACAATGGGACGAAGCCCAAGGAGGAGGAAGAGAATGCATCCCTTACATCTAAGGGGCAGCAAGAGCAGCAGAGAAAGAAGAAGGACGTCTCAAAGATCAAATGCTTTGGGCATGGTAGACTTGGTCACTATGCTATGTAGTGTCCTCTTGACAAGAAGAAGGACAAAGACGAGAAGTATGATATGAAGGCTACATCCACAAAATCAAGGAGGAGGAGTTATCCATGATTGCCCAGATATCTCCAGGGGAGAGGTGGGGTGATCTGGTAGTGTAGTTCGAAAAAACTGCAGATGGGCGGGATCCTTGAGAAGTCTGCCTCTTGGATCAATACCTTTCTACGGGAGACCATATCAGAAGTAGCGGGATGGATTGGGTCATTTGATGCAGAGGAGTGTTGGAGTGATAGCTACAGTGGCTAGGAGCACCAGAATCATAGCAGTGTAGAGCTAGTATTGGCGGCAATGCAGTTGGCACAAAAAAAAGTTAGCAGCAGTGTAGTGGTTTCAATGACAATGCAAAGACTAGCAGCAATCAGAAATCCAACAGCAGATACATCATAATGAACACTTGTTCAATAACTTTGGATGCTTTTCCATTGCTGATGCAGTAGCAATAACAGTTGGAGAAGGTTGCAATGCAGATGCAGCATTGGTAGTGGTAGAGCCTGTTAGCCTCCTGCTCATAGCAGGTATTCACCTTTCGTGATCGACATATTTACAGGCCAAATATGTCATGCTTTGCTTGCAGCAATGTTCCATATTTGAAATTTGCTACTGTGGCAAAGAGGGAACAAAAACCTCAGGCACAAAAGTCATTGCATGTATTCTTGAGGACCATGGACCAGGCACTATTTCTCAAACATGTCCTCTTACATCGCCTCAAAGACACCACTGTGCACCATCCAAAGTCATATGAGCATTTGTCTACTATTTCTACTTTGTCAAAAGAGGCCTGCTAGTATTGATAGTTCAGATTTAGTTGTGGATGTCAAGTGTGCTTCCTTTGGGTGCATGTGTTTCCTCTTAAATTCTATGCTCCAGCAGTTTTGCCACTTCTTTTTGCCTGACAGCAACAGATTCGGGCCTAGCTTTGAGAAATCAATTAAGGGTGCAATATTAGCCGATGGATTAAATACTTTTCTAGTAGCACTGGGAACAATGACACCTATAACTACATATGCCCAGAACAATGGAGTTATCTCTCTTTCTCGCTGTGCATCACGCCGAGTAGGATTTGCATGTTGTATATGGTTGTTGGTATTGGGAATCTTCTCCAAGTTTGCAGCAATTATTCTCTCAATACCAAACTGTGTTTTGGGTGGGATGACAACCTTTCTTTTTACAAGTGTGGTGGTCTCAGGGATCCATGTTCTGAACCTTAAGGAAGGATTGACAAGAAGGAATAGATTCATAGTAATAATTGCTTTAGGCATCGGCCTTGGTGTGAATTTGGTACCATCATGGGTGAATATATCTGGCCAGTCCAACTATCCCTTTCAAGGCAAGATTATTGCCTTGCCTTATGCTACTAACTCTGGTTCGTCTTTTCTCCGAAGGTCGACAGGATTATATTTGGGCATCAAGAAGCTGTTAGATTATCTTTACTTACAATGGGTGGTGGGTGTCCCTTTCCAAATGAAATGGAGCAGGAGGCAATTCTCAGTTCACCCGAGGTCTTAGACACTGGAATCACAGAGGAAGCAGAGAATAGCCCTGTTTCACTTACAAATAAAGAAGAAATGTTTTTTGGGCCTGAATTTTTTACTTCTGATGATACTATATGGTTGGGGAATGAAGAGATGCTGGAGGACTCGACGTCCTTACAACATGATTATTGTAACGTGATAGAATGTGCAATGGAAAGCTATTCAAAAGTCATTCCAGATGAGACACTGTATTCACCACCTCATACAGTTATCATCAATAACCAAAACCCAAGTGCATTGATAAATTCGGTATTTGAAAGCCCTACAGAATTGATTCCAGATGAGACGCTAGGTTCGCTAGCACAAACGGTTACCACCAGTAACCAATCCCCAAGCGCATTTATGAATTCCGAAGGCCCTCAACCCGAGTTACCGAACCAGAATGCTACTGATCAGGCCTCAAGCAAGGATTCAGAGGTCTCTCTCTTTCAAGTTATGAAAATTGTATCTGACAAGCAGGATTTGAGCTTTGTAGAGAAGGATAGTCTTCCAGAAGAGCAGATTCTTCGTCTCTGTAATGCAATTGTACCTAATTCTGCAGAAAATCAATACCCGGATATCAGAATCAGTTTCAAGTCCTTAAATCAACAATCTTTGCCGACAATTGGCTTCTATGGGGACAAGCGAACGATGGGTAGAATATTGAAGGAGATGGGTGTTATAGATCATACTGTTCATGCGCAAATGGAGGAAGACAAATTTGAACCAGGTTTGTATGTTGGTCTTTTGAAGCGTTACATAATTTATTGGCATCAAGGTAGCCATCTCAAGGATGCATCAAGGAAACAGGTTTCTTGCAATTTCATACGGTATGTAGTGGATTTGTGTGATGATGTTATTGTGTGCGTTGAAGAGCATGACCTTCTGGGTTCTCTGTCTGCTTCTGTCACAATCACTTCTCGTAGATTGAAACGAACTCAGAGGCTCAAGATAAGTCATGTCCAGAATTCTGAAAATGATGTCGGGGTTTCGCCCGGGTTCAACGTAAACATAGGAAAGTATATCAGCATGATCCCTCCTGAAGGTCTGACAATACCGAAACATACATTGTTCTTTGCTGAAGCATATCACATATGTGCTTTTCTCACTGCTAATTATAAAGAGTCCAGAAAGTATTTTAGTCCTCAATTCAAAAAGGTTAAGGTCAGTTCCCTTCGGTCTGAGTTCGAGAAGCTGTCCAAGGACTATGATCTTGATTTCACTCGGCTCAGCAATGAAGAATTTGTTTCTCTTTTAAAGCATTCTGCATCACCAGAGTTTCAGGATGGTGATGTTGTGGATGATGAGGGCGATGATGAGCGTGTCATTGTAGTTTCTGTGACAGAGTCGGCTGATGATCGTGTTTCACCTACTATTGAGGCCGTTCTCCTATTGCAAGGAAAGACTACAGGAACCACTGATAAAGATGGTGCCATTTCTATGAGGATTCTTGTTCCTTCTAAGCATATTGGCTGCCTCCTAGGTAAGGGTGGCAACATCATAAGCAAGATGCGGAAGCAAACTCAAGCAAATATTTGTATATTTCGAAAAGATTAGCGACCTAAATGTGCCTCTGAAAATGAGGAGCTTGTTTAGGTTACTGGAGAGGCCAATGTGGTAAGAGATGCACTCATCCAAATTCTAACAAGGCTCAGGGAGAATATTTTCAAAGACAAGGATGGTGCGAGCAACACTGATACTGTGCTTCTTTTATCTAGTCTATCTGCGCCTAGTACGATTTCTCTTTCATCAAGCTATGGCTATGGCACAAGGAAATTTGATTTAGGATCTCCAAGGGGAACGATTGTGGGTAGATCAGCTACCGGATTAAGCAGTCTTGGAGCACTCCAGGCTGGGTTAGGAAGCTATGCATCTCTTTAACCATATTCAGCAGCATATGCTCCAACGAGGACATTTGGTATCGGGTTGCCTGGTGGGCATCTGAACAGCTCAACTGGCAAAAGTTATGAGATGGGTATACCCAACAGTGCAGTCAGTTCAGTTCTTCGGAAAAATGGTTAGCGCACAGTAAGTTGAAAACTGAAGGGACAGCCACCGCCACAGTCCAAAAGGCGAAGATTATTTTATGGAATCGCCTAAACAATACCGACAAAGGATTCCTAGGCAGTTATTACAGAGTTATGACCAAATAGCTAGCGCATCACAAGAAATGACCCATACTTAAACTCCATTTTAATACTGCTGCCTCCAGCGCCGCTTAGATAGATATTTTCTTGCATTTATTTCAGTACAGATTAGGGTAGAAGCTGTGACTCCATCAGATCGATCTGAGATCTGCTTGTAATAGATTTTTGCCTATTTAAACAACGTTGTTCGTTGTTCAAAGGGTGAGAGATGTTTTGATCGCTAATCTCATTTTTGAGACTTGTTGTGTACGCCTTAAGAGATTTAATGAACAGAGATTGCTGGACATTTGGATTATGAACTGTCTGTTGTGGACTTGATGGCTGAAGAGCTAATTACAGGATTCCTGTGCTTTCTTCATGGCTCAATAAGTCTTTCTTGCCTCTGTTTTCAGTTTTAATGTGTTTATATCGCCTTTGTGTCATGATCTAAATAACAGAAAAGAAGACTAGCTCAGAATTCGCTTAACAACACTCTGTGCTCAATTCCTGTTATTTCTCTATGTTTATCTTCTAAATTAGCCTATGAATATGAATACCTATTGGCTCATATTTACACTAGTTTCCTTCATACATGAATATCGTTTAGGAAATCTTGATTGCTCCTATATAATGTTCACTCACTTTCCCTCTGTTAGCGTGATGAAAGCTACTTAACTGCCTTTCATTCCCTGACCTCCATTTCATCTCATTTCAAGCTTCAATATTGGTCCATGTGTAGCTATCCTGCTCTGTATTCCTCTTCCGTCAAAGAAAACACATCCTTCAGTCCACATCCTTGACTCCATGCCCAATGTTCTAAACCTCTTGCGCTTCGCATGCCAAACACTGCCTGAATTGATCATTCATCCCGCCAAACTTAAAACCATGTGCTTCATATCTAGCCTTAAATCATTTCCCAAACAAAGCTAAATCCCGAAGAGAGAGCCCTCTCTGACTGCTAGTAGGCTAGGACCGGCAGTCCAAAGCTTGGTCTGTGGTTACCTCGGCCGTATCCCTGAAGGAGCCAAGGGACAACCTGAGTGTTAACAGGTAGGTAGTTTCGAGGCTGCTGAATCCTAATTGCTGATCAGTTCCAGATTTTCAGGTGTCATATCATTCAGGACACAATCAGCAAGAAATTCTATGTGAAAAGCTCAAAAGAGGTATAACTAACTCCCCTTCTCTGCTTTCCCCAATCATTAACTAACTTCCCCAAAATAGGTCAAGATCTGCTTGACACCTCTTAAATTCCATCATTTTCATAACACCATCTTGAGTAAAGATATGCTTTACCCAAAGTTGTTCCATACTTTCTCTAAAGCATGGTCCCACCCCCCTTATAACAGCCTAAGCTCTCCCGAACTTAGCGCTTTCTTACCGCCTCCATATTAACCACTAACATTATTATTTAGCTCCCTATTCTTCCCGTCCCCCTATTAATATTAAGTAAATTTCCCCTACGTAATATCCCTCCCCCTGGTTGAAAATAATCATAAGCACCCCCGGGAATTGCTCAGTTTACCTGAAACTTAGCAAGAACCCTTAACCTTCAAACCATCTCCCAGATACAATGGACTCCTTCCAGAGTATAAAATCCCTCACAAGTAATTGGACCCCTTCCGAAACCTCAAGTGCCCTTCACACCCACCTACTTGCTCTTTCCGCCCAAACCCTACACTCCACAGAACCTTAAAGCCAGATCGCATCGCAAGATCGCACTTTCCTCTCCATGCAAGTTATGGCCCATCCGTCACCACCCAACGCGATATCGCGATATCGGCGTTCGGCGGTCGCAAGCGCCAAATGCCCAACTCAAGCACCCTCCGTTCCCCGCCGATGTGATATTGTGATCGCATCGGAGCTAGTTCATCGCATTACCTCCAATATCAGCAGCTCACCATGTCATTCTGTACCAGGGACCCACGACAGCTGACGTCATCCACCGTACAATCGACGTCATGCTGACGTCAGCAGCCAGAAAGCTGAAACTTTGCGCAGGAAGAAAAATCGCACTTCGGAGCTCCAGAACAAGAAACAGAGGCAGTTTGCGATACGCGATTAGCGTGAAGTGCTAATCGCGCATCACTACGGAAAATAGGCCGTTTTGAGGAATCTTCGGGGAATCTCTTGATTTCTTAGCCCCTTGTGTGTCGAAAAGCCCGAAAATCGCCCGATCATGCCAAAAAGATCCGGTTTAAAGACAGCAGCAGATCAATGAAAGATTTTAAAGTGTATCAGATCAAATCATCAGGCATCAAGCGTGTCAAAGAGTATCAGTTGACGGTGGAAGCCATGAATGTAGTGGCAAAGAGTATCAGCGAAAATCTTGAGTAGCGACCTGAAGCAGGAGAACATTTAATATCTTCCAGCAGATTCAAAGAAAGAGGGCGAAGCCACTTGAGGCCCTCAAACAAGGAAAATTTTAAGGATGGAAAATTTTCTTGAACTTTAAAAAATCGGCGAGTCTCACTAATCCCTAATATGAAAACTATAAAATGTTCATTGATATATTTGTAAAATTATTCAAATTTATAATCATTTTATATATAGTCTTTATATAACGTTGGCGATTTTTAAGGTAAAATAATTTTATATTCTAAAATTTGGGCGAATCATCTTTTATAAAAATGGAAGTTGGCGAATCTTTTTGTGGAAAAATAATGTAAAATTAGCCCACTGGGCGAATATTAGCCCCTAAAATTTTCCATGCCCTCAAATCATAATTATTGCACATTTAACTCACACCAGAGCATAACTGCAGTTCCCAAAGCATAATCATTCCAGCAGCACCACATCTAGCCCCCAAGGGCCACATTGTCACCTTTTCTGATTCAGCTGCCCCTAGCGCAGCCAAAAAGATTTACTTGCATTTAATTCCAGCAACACTTAGATTTTTGAAGAGTTTTCTAGCAGACCTATTTAGGTCGGTTGTAATGATGTCTTTCCAATATTTTGCTTATAAATACCACCCTGAACAATGTTGTGAGGGGTGGTTGGTTGATAGTAGTAGTTGGTCAGTCTCCTTTCCAGCATTTTCTCCGAGCAGAGACTCGCACTTGTAACTGTCATAATATCCATAATCAAAGATTGTTGAAAGCATGATTGCGAAACTACTTGATGTTTTCTCTTGGCCAAGGAATGATTACGGAATTCCTGTGCTTCTACATGATTCAATAAGTGTTTCTCTCCTCTGTTTACTTTTATGTTTTTTACCACCGTTCCGTCTTCTAAATTGCAGGAAAAAAGAATAGCTTAAGATTTGTTTCATTACACCTTAAGTTCAATTTCTGCTTTTCTCAATGTTTCCTTCAGAAATAGCTATGAGCATGTATACTTAAATTATCTTGTTTACGTTGTTTCTTTCACATATGAATGCATGTTTAGGAATTATTAACTGCTCCTAGATCCCATTTATCCATTTCTCCTCTTTTTTGAGCATGATGAAATGATTCTCCTTTGCCTTTCATCCTTGATTTTCCTACCATACTTTCAGCTGATTGATAATTGTATCCTGTGTGGTTATCCCACTCTGTATCCCCTTGTGACCAAGAAAATGCAAGAAAGCCTCAATCTGTGACTCCATGCCCAATGGTTCGAAACTTATCACACCTTACCTTGCCTGTTTGTTTGAGAATCCTACCTTCCATCCAATCACAAACAACATTCCCTTGAAGCCAGAAAGCTAGCCTAAAATCATCAACCAAAGTTGAATCATAAAGAGAGAGCCCTCTCCGATTGCAGGTGGGCTAGAACCTGCAATCCAAAGATTGGTTTGTGGTTACCTCGGCCGTATCCTTATTAGGAGCCTAGGGACAACCTAAGTGATAACACATCTCATGATTAAATTGTTCAGCCTTGAATTACAAAATGATGATCCTCTTGCACTTGCATCAGAAGTAAAATATATTATGCATGATATCAAAGTCACTAACATTGAACTAGAAATTCCTCTAATATATTTTGTCAAGGCACTTTATCCCACTTACTCAAATTATCTTAAGTCATTGCAAGAAAATGGAAACCTCAAAGAAATTATCTTTGACTCCCTTGTGAAACAAATTGATGGAACAGAGAAATATTTTGGGAAGAAGATAGCTCAGTCTTCTATAGAGGTTGTCTTTCTTGCACATAGAGAGAAGAATCTTGCTCAATATTCTTCCAGAGGAAGAGGTGGTTGAAGAGGAAGAAGAAATTTTAGAGGCAAGGGGGCATACACTCTCCAGGAGAAAAGTCAGATTTGCATTGCATATGTTGCAATACAGATGGATCACATGATGCATCCACATGCAACTTGCGTTGGGATAGAATTGAGTAGGAAAGAAACCAACCCAAAGGTAAAACTAATGACAAATAGAAAGGTAAGCACTTTAATCCACTCACTATGTTGTGGCACATTGTAATGTTGGAGTAAATGAAGACTTATTTAATGCTTCACTTGCTTCTTAGAAAAATGATTGGTTGCTTGATTCAGGAGCAACTTGCCACATGACCTTTAGAAGAGATTTTTTTGAATAATTTACTGATAATGTTGATGGATCAGTATACTTTGTAGATAAATCAAAACTCAAGCCATCTACGCTTAGCAAAATTAGGCTTAAATTGTCTGGCGTTCCATACTTTCTTCTGCATGATGTTTTATATCTCCCACAAGTGAGGAGAAACTTGTTATCCTTGGTCCACCTCCGCCAGCAAGGGCTCATATGTTTGATGGCAAGGTTGAGGTGAGAAAAGCATCAGATCACTCACTTGTCATGATGGGAATAGAAGAAAAAGGCTTATCAAGCTGCAAGGTACCTCTTCTTGTGCACAAAATTTATCATATAATTCTCATTATGATGAAGGGACATTTCCATCAAGTTTATTATGGCATGCTATATTTGGACACTTGAACTATGACATCCTCCTCTTGTTGAAGAAAAATGGTGTTACTAGTTTGCCTACAATTCCTAGGAAACTTAAGCAATGTGATGCTTACATTCTAGGAAAGCATAGCAAATAGAATTTTCATGATTCACATCCCATAGTACATAGAAAAATTGAACTCATTCATTCAGATTTATGTGGTCCAATGCTTGTTCCTTCTACAAATGGAAATAAATATATGATGACATTTATTTATGACTACACCAAAATGTTTTGGGTTTATTTATTGAAGAACAAATCTAATGCTTTTCAAACATTCAAGAACTTTCATAAATGGATTGAAAATGGTGCACAATCTCATATTGGCTCTATTTTCACTAATAATGGAGTAGTTGAAAGAATGAATAGGACAATCTTAAATAGGGTGTGCTCCATGATGTTTTTCAAGAATGTAAAATTGATGTTTTGGGTTGATGTAGTTCTGTGTTGTATATGTAAATAATATATGTCCATTTGAGGTTATTAGAAACAAGACTCCTTATGAACTTTGGTATGGGCACATTCCTTCGGTAAAGCATCTAAGGGTCTTTGGTTCCACCTATTATGCCTTGATATCAAAAGTACATAGAAACAAACTTGGTGCAAGAAGTTGTAAGTGTATCTTCCTAGGGTATTCAAACACCTCCAAAGTATATCATCTCTATGATGAAGTTAATAAAAAGATTTTTGTATCCAGATATCTAATCTTTCTTGAATATTTCAAAGATGACAATGTTGTTGAGCGGCAACTTGATCAATTGGATATACTCGCAAATGAAAAATCATTTCAATAATTTGATAATCAAATTCCAAATATTGAAAGGGGGATTCCTATACTGGATCAACCTGTAGAATATTCTTCTGAAGAACTCTCTCCCCCACATGAAACACCAACCACCGATGACACTTTGAGTGATGTGATTGACAAAATTGGGAGACTCAATCTTGATTCAGTCCCAACTCAATCAATCGAACAGCCTGGACCATCTCAGAAAGGTCCCCCAAAGTGGCTGACAAAGACACTTTAAAGTGTTCATCCTAATGAGGTTGGAAAGACAGGAACAAGAAATTCAACTAGGAAAAATGGATATGATGTAAATGACTCTATTTCACCTATTGATGTGGATGTTTCTTATGATTGTGAATTGAATTTGTCTACATATTCTGAACCAACTTCCTTCAAAGAAACCACTTATCATTATGAATGGAAAGGAGTGATGCAAAAGGAGTACAATGCCTTGATAAAGAATGGTACTTGGAAGCTGGTTGATCCTCCATTGGGAACCAAACCAATTGGTTGCAAGTGGGTCTACAAGAACAAGTATAAATATGATGGCTCACTTGAAAAGCATAAAGCTAGGCTTATGGCAAAAGGTTTTGCACAAAAGGAAGGGGTCAATTATGAGGAGACTTTTCCCCCATAGAAAAATGTGCTACCATCCGGACATGCTTTGCCCTAGTAGCTCAAAACGATTGGAAATTCCATCAAATGGATGTAAAAATGGCTTTCTTGAATGGAGATCTAAAAGAGAATGTTTTTATGTCCCATCTTGAAGGATTTGTTGTGAAAGGACATGAACATAAAGTATGAAAACTTTTGAAATCCTTGTATGGCCTCAAACACACATCGTGAGCCTGGTATGAAAATTGAACTGAGCATCTTTTGAAACTCAATTTCAAACATTATGATCTTGATTATGTAACTTTGTTTGTCAAGAAAGTTAGAAAAATAGTTGTATATATTGTGGTATATTTAGATGATCTTTTGATGACAAGGAAAAATGAGAGCTACATTTCATCCATAAAGAAGGAATTGAGGAAAAGTATTGAAATGACTCATTTGGGCTATGTTCATTACTATCTTGGTATTGAAGTAACTCAACATCTGAAGTCCATATTCCTTTCTCAAAAGAAGTACATTGGAGATATATTGAATAGGTTTGGCATTGTTGAATGCAATCCTCTAACTACTCCAATGGAACAAAAATTAAAACTCACATCCATTCAAGGAAAATAATTTGAGGATGCAAAAAAATATAGATAGCTTGTAGGAAGTCTCTACTACCTGACTATTACCAAACCAGAAATTTCGTTTGTCATTGGAATCCTCTCTAGATTTAATCAAAAGCCTTGTGAGGTAAATTGGTTTACTGCAAAATAGTTCTAAAGTGCTGGAAGGGAGCTCAATATTTTGGAATCAAGTATACATAGGTGGGCAACTTCAGCTTGATTAGATACTCTCATTCAAAATTCGATGGAGAGAAAGAAACTGGGCTATCTAGTTCTAGTTATGCTATGAGTCTTGGGTCATGACCTATCTCCTGGAGATCACACAAACAATCAGTTCCAGTAGATTCCACAACAGAGCTAGAATATGTGGCAGTAGCTGAGGGAACAAAAGAAATTGTGTGGCTTGGGAAAATTCTGGAAGATTTGCAGGTAAAACAAGTACATTCAACTCCACTGATGATTGAAAATACCTTTGCAATAAAGTTGGCTAAGAACCCAAAGTTCCATGATTGAACTAAGCACATCAATACAAAATATCATCTTATTCGACATCATGTTGAGGCTAAAACAATCCATCTTCCCCATTGTTCCACTAATGAGTATATTGTATACATATTCACCAAAGCGCTTGGAAGAGAAAAGCTTGAAAGATACAGAATGATGTTTGGACTCACCAACATCCCTTCAAATTAAGGGGGGGAATGTCGAAAAATAATCATAGGGGTTGGGTGAACAATTATAAATAGTGTAAATAATTAATAAGAGAAAATGAAGAGTCATCAGGAGATGAAAATCAAGTGTCACTCCTTCATTTATTTAATTATGAACAGAACAAATGAATAAACACATTCTCATTTGAGGAGTTACCTCCTGGTATGACACTTTATACAATTTATTTCTTACCCTTCATTGCAAAGCCTTCAGGTTTCTTCATATAGATCTCTTCTGACATATCCCCATGAAGAAGTGTTGTCTTCTATATATTCTACCTCAAAATCAAATGCAACAACAAGAGATAAAAGTAATCTAATAGAATCTAACTTGGTAACAGGAGAAAATATATCACCAAAATCAATTCCTTCCACTTGGAAATAACATTTTGCTACCACGTGAGCTTTTTATTTCCCCACCTTTCCTTTTGCATTCATCTTATTCTTAAACACCTATTTTCTTCCAATGGGTTTCCTTCCAGCCGACAACTCCACCAAATCCCAGGTCTCATTTTTTTTTCCAAAGACATCATTTTGTCAACCATGCCCTCTTTCCAAAGTTTTCCATCCTCTAATTCTATTGCCTCCTTGATAGTTCTAGGATCATTGTCAGCAATAGATAAAGAAAATTTTGAATAGAAACCAAATGGAATATACCTTTCTGGATGCCTTCTCTCTCGAAATGGTATTCTCAAAACTGGAGTTTGTGGTTCTTCCTCTTCTAATTCATATTCTGTTGTAGAGTCTGATTCTTCCTCCTTTAGCTCAAACTCTATATTCTAAGGTTCCTTTGGTAGGACATCATGTTTAATAAAATAATTCACCTATATAAAATCCACATCTTGGTTGTACACAACCTTCCTTGTTTCTATGTTCCAAAGCATATAACCTTTTAAATGATCCTTATACCCAATAAAGATGTACCTTTTAGATTTACTATCAGACTTGGTTATTTTCTCCTTTGGAACATGTACATGTGCATCATAGCTTAATACCCTTAGATGTGAAAGAGAGGGTTTCTTGCGAGACCATAACTCATGTGGAGTCTTATCCTCCAACATTGATGAAGGTGATTTGTTAACCAAGTAACATGCAATCTCCACTGCCTCTACCCATAATTTCTATCCTAAGAAAGCACCATTGAGCATGCTTCTTGCATTTTCCATAATTTTTTTGTTCATTATTTCCATAGCTCCATTTCGCTAAGGTGTGTATGTAGTATTTTGTCATGTTATAACACACTTATTATAGAACTCTTCAAATTCATTTGTGCAAAACTTTCCACCATTATCTGTCCTCAATGCCTTGATCTTCTTCTTTGTCTAATTTTCTACCAAAGCCTTAAATTCTTTAAACCTGTCAAAGACTTCAAATTTCTTCCTTAGGAAATATATCCATGTATTCCTTGAGAAATCATCAATAAATGAGACATTGTACACAAACTTACATAGTGACGGAATCAACACAAGTACAAACACATTATTGTGCACAAGCTCTAAGGTCCCTTTTGCCCTCTTAGCATCAAAGGAGAAACTCACCTAATTTTTCTTCCCATATATACAATTTTCACAGAAATTAAAATCCAAAGATAAATTAAGCATACCTTCTACCATACCATTACCATGTAGTATTTGAAGGCCCTTCTCTCTAGTATGTCCAAGCATTTGATGTCATAGCATGGTCTTTTATCCAGAGACCACTAGGTTTTTTGCTCCACTTTCATGAACCACAAAATTGTTGCACCTATCATTAATAGTGTTACCCATAAGATTGTGAAGAGTTACAATTCAAACTCCTTGTATCAATACGAGTTCTCCTTGAACCATCTTGAATATATCTTTCTTGATCACTATTTTTACACTTGCATCATCCATCTTTCTTACAGAAATAAACTTTTTGGCCAATGCAAGAATATGTTAAACACCTGGAATTATTCTAATCATTCCACCTTGCAAATTAAACTTGGCTTTTCCATGTTTAATGATTCTAGTCTTCCTATCATCCCCTAAGAAGACATTACCACAATCATATTTGTCATACTCGCAGAACCACTCCCTATGGGGAGTGAAGTGAAAGGATGCACCTAACTCAATCAACCATGCCTCATGATCTACATGTGTACTTGAAGAAGAATCCAAGTACACATCCCTACGTTCATCTGAGGTGGTTTTCACCTCTACAAAAGGAAAATCATTAAATCCCTTTTGTTTCTTAGGAACTTTAGATCTATAGTCCTTTTTGTAGTTCCCTTCCTTTCTACATTTCTAGCACACCTTTACAGGTTTTCCTGGAGATTTAGATCTCCCTCGAGAGTTATATATCCCACTTAAGGACTTACTTTTGTTTATGTGCTGGGAGTGTCCTCATACAAAAAAGGCATCTCCATTCTACCTCTCCATATTTTTTGTCTCATTTTCTCCAGCAACAAGGATGATACTATTTCTTCAAAATTCAAAGTAGTTCTATTTCTACCTATAGCAACAACCAAATTATCCCATGAATCTAGTATAGAACACAACAAATTGATGCACTTATCTTCATCTATAATTTTCATATCAATAAATAACAACTGGATTACCACACTATTAAAGGCATTCAGATGCTCTATTATGGAGTCTCCATTATTTATCCTCAGGTCATACAACTTTTTCCGCAACAACAGTTTTTCCACCAGAGGCTTAGATTGGTATAAATTCCCTAACTTGTCCCACAAAGCCTTCATCATAGCTTCCCCTTATACATTCAATAATACTAAATGTGATGTACACAATTGTATTGTGCTCTTTTCCTTCTGATCCAACTTTGCCCAGTCTTACGTTGATGTTGTCATTGGTTTAGTACCTGAATCTACCATGATCCATTGATCTTTTTCCACCAACAGATCCTCCATCTTGAGCTTCCACAACTCAAAATTCTGACAACTAAATTTCTTAATCTCTATATTTCCACTATTTTCCATATTTCACTGCAAGAATCAATTCTGCAGATCTCCCACTGAATAGGACCTACCACTGGCTTGAGAAAATTTCCTTAGTAGCAAAGGCGTCCCCTTGAAGACGAAAAAACTCTAGTACCAAATGCAGGTTTTAAACCTGTACATAAATTACCTACAAATGAATTCTTCAAACATAAAAACAAACAATGGAAAAAACAAAAAACAAATATACATAGATATTTTCCCCTGGATCCCAAAACTGGGATTACCAGATTGATTTTCCATTATTATCCTTTCAATGTTACTTTCAATGTTTACAAATATATATATATATATATATATATATATAATATATAGATATGACGAATCATTCTGTTAGGCTCCTATACCAATAGGTTTCATTTTTCATGATTGACTATGGAAGTGCCAAATATGTTCATCTTTGCATGCTGTAAAGGTTCCATATTTTGTATACAGACAAAGAAAATTAAAAAATGTAAAGAGGGTATGCCTTAAAAGAATAATCAAAAGGCAAGAAAATGTTTGGGTCAGAAAAAATAGCAAAAATGAACCCCAAACAAAAGGACCAAGAAAGTGGCCAGTCAAAATGCCACTGCTATCTTATTTTGCAAGTTCACAATATGAAGACCCTGCTGCTTATCACACTTGATGGATGGCCCAACGGTTCAATCTGGACCACTCCATATTTAAATTTGTTGTTGTAGAATAGAGGATGAATATCTGTCCAAACAGTTCAAGCTTCGCAGATGAGTAGATAGGTAGAGAAATTAAGGAGCCCAACTGCTTAATCTGGGCCCTTGGAAGAGATAAGGGTACATTTAGATAGGAGGGAAGTCAAAAGAAGAGAAAGAAAAGCAGGGTTTGCTAGTCTAAATGTACCCAATCAAAAGGAAGAAAAAATTCTAGGTGTATTAGGTTGGGTAGGCAGTTTGAGGTTGCAGAAGCAAGGTTATAATCACTTTTTGTCTTGTCAAGAAAGACTCGTCTCATCAATGACATTGGTAACCATGGAAGTGGTTGGACTATAAGACAATGGAAGCATGACTAATTACCCTTCATTCCCCCAAAGATCACTTACTAACATCCCCTCCAGGACCTTGGGATCTGCCCAATAGTCATGTTTCACTTCATTCTAGGAGAAGTGCTAAGTTAATCTCTGAGCTTACTTAGTGGAAAGAAGCCACATTTCTTGTGTAAAAATCATCATTCCACACTCCTCTCATTTCCCTATGCTTAAGTTTTCATTCTATAAGCTTAGCATTCATCCATTCAGTTTCAATCCATAAACTCATATTAACCCCTAACTCTATTATTTAGCTCCCCTAACCATTTACCCATCCCTATTACACAAAAACTATATAAATAACCCAAAAATATAAATATCCCCCACCCCTTGGCACTATAGCCATATAGTGCTAAGTTAGGGGAATACTAGGTCCATTTGGGGCCATGGTATTAGCCCTTCTGTGTCCAAAATATTCGAGATTAATCTAACATTTGGTTAGATTAATAACTATCTTACCCCCGCCCCTCACACACAAACCATACTAAGAACCCCGCGCGCATACATTTTACTTGGGTTTCGTTTGATATTTGGTTAAACGAATAACCATAACCCCGATGCAAACATACATTAAACCCATAACCAAAGTTCAAAACCCGCCCGAAACCTTAGAAAATTAGGGTGTATCATACGTTCTCTTATGCCAAAGCCTGGTCACATTGCCCTCCCGTCCACCGTCAGGTCGCCCCCCACAGATCCGACGGTCCTAATCCATATCGGACGCGCCCCGACGACGGTACGTTAGTACCCAATGGTCGACGGTTTCACCATCGTACACAGGGACACTTGTCGCCTGTTGATTACATTGGGCCACCTCTAACAGTTACCGCCCCCGTACCAAAGGGGGTCCGATGGAAACTACTTACCGCTCTCTCCTTCTGCCTGCATCACCGCGTGACGATGCATCCATGTCACCTGCCACTGCCCTGCACCTGCGCCACATCATCCATTGACGTCACCACCCCTCCACCATGTCATGTCCCACATCATCATCCACGTCAGCTGCCATGTCATCCTCCGTACCCGCTATGTGACAAAAAATACGTCATGATGATGTCATCCCCAAAAAGCGCCAAAAGTGCTAAAATGTCCAAAATTTGTTAAAAAAGTCATGAAAACAACTATTTTTGTTTATTTCTATTGCTGCACCTGTGGAGCCGCTTGCACGCGATTTTACATTCAAATCAGCCGCCAACTTGCGCAGTCCATCACCTTGTGAATCTGGTTCCGTAGCTCGACTCCACAGCTCGAGGCACCCCTGCTAGCTATCCTCTACGCTATTAAAATAGTTATTTACCCACAGTTGACCCATAAATCCTATTTTTTAGGAATTTCTCCATTAAATTTGAGTAAGGAGCTCGAATTTAAACTAATTTCACTCTAGCCCCGAAATTCCACCTGCAAACTCAATTACTGACCCCCTGTTCAAGAAGTAACTCGGCAACTTGCCCTCCTCTGCAAATTCACTATTAAAACACATTTTAAGTTTGCTTCTGCTGATAGATTCTCTAAACTTCTCATGCATTAAGTCCCTTTGTCAAAATCCTCTGCAAATTCTTCTTCCGTGGCTTAAAAAAATAAATCCCATTCCCTCTGCAGTTTACCCACAAAGCTTGCACTTCAGTGAAGTCATTCAAAAAAATTGTCTAGATTTTGCTAATTCGTTCCTTTACAGTAAACTATACACAGTGAGATCAGTTTGATATAAAAATCAGTCTCCATACTTCTGACAATAGCCTCATAGCCTGAGTCCTGTCAGCAGTTGTTGCATACACCTAGATTACAATCACAATACAAACAGTTGAAACATGGAGGCTCCAGTGGCTCTCAACATTGCTCCATTGAATGCTCCACACTTGGATTTAGAGTGGTTACCTTTGGCAGACAAGGACTTCTAGATCAAGGATATGATGGGCCTCAAGTCTCACCTTAAAGTTGTGTTTCACTTCAGAAACAATCATAGGAATAACACTGATATCCTAGGAATCTTGCAATCTAGCATGCCCATCTACTACCTCCCATCAGTCAATCTGCTACCTGACTTCATTCATCTGTGTCATGAAAACTATGACCCCACTCAGAGAGAAATCCTCACTCCAGATGGGTTTGTGTTGTTCTACATCACTCCTGTCATGCGGAAAGAGTTATTTTTGCAGACAAACCTAACCTCCCTAGGAGTCTAAGACTCTCTAGTGACAAACAAACCAAACAAGAGCAATCCTTCTCTAAACATACATTATTCTATGAGAAACCAAGTGTTTTCCTATCTTACCTTAGGTCCAACGCTTGTTGTAGCAGTCCAGCCTTGCTGATCCGAATGAGCTCCTCCTTCACTTTAAGACCTGCATACACTAACAAGACAAACGATTACATAACACCTGAATATTTCATAAAACAAAGCATATTCATCACATAGACCAAGGAGTACATGAAACAATTCATTAACAACAAATCATTGAGAAGAATGGACTTATTTCTATTAAGGAAACAAAAAAGAAACCATTACAACCTGAGCCTTGGTGTTGTGCAAGTTCCTCCCAGGGTCCAGCAAGAGTTTTCCTCTACTTTGACAAGCTCACCCATCCAATATGGCAACAAGAAAGGATGGTAATCTCTCCTCACAAGTTAACAATGGAAGTCCTAATTCCAGCAGCATCTACCCTTTGGAATGTTCAGCTTTCAACCTCCCCCTCCTCTGGCCCAATGCCTGTATTTATAGTGTTCTAGAGGAAGTTATTCAGGTCCAACATCAATGGGATACTCCCTCTTTTGGATGGGGTAGCTCTCTTGATGGGATAAGTTCCTCTATCATAGGGATGCATGAACCATCTAGAGGTGCTCAATACACGTCAAACACTCTTCTAGAAAGCTCTAGAAGTGACCACAAGTAACTTTTTTAAGATGAAACTCACACCTTTTGACCTTTACAGGGGTACGCACCCATCCCTTGGCTTACAGAGGATACAAGTACGTAGGTACAATGAGCTTGGGATGCGTACACGCAGGCAAGGTAGAGAGAACCTGCGTACCCAGAGATAAACATGTTTTTTAATGACTTTCTCTCTTTTTGAAGTTTGACATGAAGAACAGAGGTATTAGGCTTGACAAGGAGGATAATATGACTATTGATGGAGCCATATTAACTGCAGATAGTCATGGTGACAAATTTCAGTGTAACAGATTGCCCCCTAAAGTATGAAGCCTGTAATGGATAAGGGTTTTATATCATATAGGAAGGGTGAAGTACTTTATCATTTCGAGGATTATCTCGTGGAGAGCCTGGTCAGAACCTGCAATTTTCAACACAAATACATGTATAAGATCATATCATCACTGAGGTAGGCATTCCCATACTCAGATCAAAAATTTTAACTATCAGACTAACTACTCTGATACAGGAATGATTTCATAATAAATCATAATCATAGACTCGTGTAGACACAGTATGGGCGCAGCCATCTGTTTATGATTGGTCTACAACATAATGAATACAAAACTCCTCGCAGCCTGGATGGTGGAAACTAGATCCAGGGTCTTCATCTCTACTTCCCGAATTGGTACGATTCTAGCCATGTGAATAAATGAGTCGATGTCGAACATGGTAGAAACCACTTGATTACCAGTCAATGATGTAAACTGTTAACAAGCGTGAAAGAGACCACCAGTAATGTCAATGGTTCTCAAAGTACCCAGCACAATCCATGAGATGTGAATGAATGAGTCGATGTCGAACATTTCATGGAATCCTTCGATCGCAAGTCAACGATGAAAACTGACGTCGAAGGCGAGAAACCTGCCATTGATGCATGCAGACCTCAAGGTACTGACGATTTCTAAGTCAACTCTCTAGATAATGTGCTGATGTTGATAGAAAGCGACTCGTCGCAAGAAAGCCCACAACACGAAATCATAGTTCAAGTTAAAGAAATGTTGCTGCAAGGACTGACTCAATGATGACATAATGAATGGTAGGTATTTTGCGGTTGAATGTTTTGTTTCAGACCTCTTGAACACATAACGACACAACAGATGGTTTGGTGATAAATGACTCAAAGTCGACTCCCATAACCCGGCTAAGAATGTCAAGTGATTTTGGTCAACTGTGAGGTAAAGCAAGGGATTTCCCAACCTAGGTGAATGAATAAGTGTCGTGTTCAAGAGTGGTAGTAAGGTTTTATTTCTGAGACAAAGGAATATCAAATAGGCTCATTCTTCTCATTTTTCCCCCACCATTTCTGGCAAGTACCTCTTTATTTTTTACAAGCTTGAGGAGGATAACATATGCTTGTTTGTAAGCTCATCCTTCGGATGAGTCCAACTTAGTTTTTGATGCGAACCCTAAGAAGGAGTGGTCCGTTCCTGTTTGTAATAGAACAGGTCCTTTACTGTGAAATTTTAACGAGTCCAGTATAGGAGAAATTCGGCGATTTTCATGTTTAGAGAGTCTGAAAAACTTAGAAGACTCCAAATTGGACTTTTTCGTAAATTTGTGTCTCCTAAGCCCGAAAAAGTATAAAATAATACTTAGGAGAACCGCTTGATCTTGCGACCAAGGAGTACTTTCATAGTTAGTGCCTTTGACCTGAAAAGTAAAAAGCGATAAAAAAAACGTCGTTTTATTTCCAGTATCAAGTTTGAAATGACAAAAACCCGGCAATCTTTTCCTGTTTTTACGGTCAGAAAAGGGCGATAAGGGGACCATCTTTTAATTCTATTTTAACGAGTGTAAAAGAAACGCTCAACAATCTTTTCATTTTTTAGGAGTCAGAAAAGGGCTTAAAAGATGACTCTGATGTTTGGTTCGTGAAAAATGACAAGTTTCCCTGAAAGACCTTTGTCCTGCACAAAAATGACACATTACTCATACCTGTTTAAGATAGGCAAAAAATACATTGAAAAACGTCATTCCATGGTGAAAAATAAACAAATTTAGTATTTATTCATCCAAAAAACCTATAAAAAGACTTTTTACCATGTCATTTTTACCATTTTACTGTTGAGGGTGAAAACAGGGCTTCTGGCAAGAAACTTCCAGTGGACTTTGTGGAAAATCAGACCGTCGGAATCAAGTGCTGTCACTTTCAGGTAATCCACAACATCCTCCTCTTCAATTTCATCCGTTTAGAATTTGATTTTTAGCCTTAGTTTGATTTTTTGGGGGCATTGGGGTTTTGGGATGTGCTCCTCGGGGTACGTAGGTGGCCCATGGGTAACCTGCGTACCCCGACTTTTTCATCAAAGGGAAAAGGTCGGGGTACGCAACCTACCTTCAGACCAGGTGCGTACCCACGCTCTGTTTCTGAAGGCGGGGTGCGTACCCCATGGAAAGCGCACCCCCAAACCCCATCCTTCAAATTCAACCATCATCTGTTGATTTTATGATTTCTAAAGCTCATTTCTTGGTGTGTAGATTGCCCACCATGCTGGATTTGCGTGAAAGAGAGCACGCAGACGTTGATTCGGCCGCATTGAATCACCAACCTACAATTGATGCATTGAGAGCATGCGGTCTTTATAAATACTGGGTCATACCTGGCATGAGGGCCCAGGTGCCATTTTTGGAGTGGCTGGTCGAGAGATGGAACATTCAGGATCAATGTTTTTACATTGGAGGCCACCAGCTCGAGATAGAGGCCTCCAATATATACTTTTTCACTGGTTTTCCCAACAGGGGCGAAAACCTTTCTCTATTCGGGACTAGGCCGGGTGGCCAATCCTTTGCTAGCCTCCGGCTAGAGTGGTGTAACAACCAGAACTAGGAGAAGGGGATTGAAATCAAGTTCATATCTCGACCTGAACTTATGGTGATAGCATTCACAGTTACCAGAATCTGTGGCGCAGCTGCTTTACACATAGCCATCAGGTCCTAGATGCGGATGGCGATATATTGCTACAGAGGCACCATTTTCAACTGGTGCGATGTTGTACTGGCCAATATGAAGGGCCAGTTGACTAGGGCGAAGAACAGACAATCAAAGACTTTTGGATATGGGTCTTTGGTTGTGAGTTTCGCCTTAGAGAGAGTTCCCATGTTGATTCCACAGCAGCTCACAGTTGGGGTTGGGCTTCCTCGGGAGCCTAAGTTGATGAGATGGGTTGCGGTTATGGCCCGGCATCTTGATGAGGGAGAGAAGTTCGTCCGCTTTCCTGAGGTCTACTTTCACTCGTTAGAGAACCAAGTCTTCGCCATTCAGGACTTTCCTTATGCCGGAATGGATTTTCGAGGTGATCCAGACATGGTTCTTCCACAGGGAGAACAATGGGATGACAGAGGTATATTCATTTTTCAAAATTGTTTTAAATTATCTATATTTTTGTTTTTTAAACATCGTTTCAAAACTGAGAGTAAAATTTTTCAAAATCCAGACGTAGGCCCACAGCGTCCAGCCAATCTCCGGGCTTTTGAGATGAGACATCCAGTTGCACCGCTACCGGCCCCTCAGGATGCAGCTGCAGAGATGCTTGCTGAGTTGGAGCAGGATCTAGAGCATCTGATGGCAGAAATACCAGAGACGACCATCGATGATATTCCTATCAGGCTTCAGCGTTATGTAGTTGCGGTCCCAGGACCTTTTAGGAGGTTCTTGTGTAGAGTAGCTCGTGCAGTGGTGTCTTAT
>APFE031385805.1:0-74361 GCA_000404065.3 Pinus taeda
GTAATTATTGGATATTTATGTTTTTATGACACTTATTTACCTATTCTAGATGGTTCATTCATAAAATAGCAAAAATGTAATGAATGAATTGGTTTCCTAGCTTATAGAGGCAAGTTGTTTTGACTGCCTAGATTGTAGTGCTTAGTTTAGAATTGGTTGAAACAGCTCCTAGGATGATGAGCTCGACCCCTAGAGGCAAGGAAAGGAGTTAGGATGGTATATATGATGTAATTTCTCAATCATTTTAAGAGGTTGGAGTGTTGGACTCTTGGGATAGCTAGAGACTATATTGTACATATCTTATCAACATTTTTGGCAAAGGAAAGACCAGGGTTTTGCAGCACTATTTGGGATCCATGTGGCTTTATGTGTTGATGGTGTGTTTCTCTCAGTACTTGTAAGTTTTGTATGTGCATCATTATCTCTATTAAATCTTCTGTTATTAAACAAATGAAGTGTTAAGGTAGAATCCATGAAATTGCTATGCTCTGCCTTTAAATTTGTTTAATCTTCTATGCTTTCTTCAGTTTAAGGAGAATCCTTGAGACCCCTTGCTCTCCTTAGCCCCTCACCAGTCTGATCTATCCATATCACCTACTTTAAGGCATCAAAACAATCGCCTATCTTGCCCCAAGTGGACCTCTGCAAAAACTGTGCCTCATCCCCGCACCCAAAATTGCCTTTCCCTTGATTTCAACAAAATAATTAAAAATCAATTCTAAAATCTTTGTACTTAATACCTAGCCTAAAATCAGTCATCAATTCGGTCATCTCGAGCCTTTTCGATTATCTTTTGCCGAGTGTGACCCGGGGAGAGCCCTCTCCTGTCCTCGTAGGGCTAGCTACGAGGCTGAGCGTGGTTTGATGTGGCCTTTAGTCTTGCCTTATTTCAGCCTAAGGCAGATTTGAGCGCTAACATAGTTATTTCACACTAAACATAGTCTCTGTAAGTTCGTCGATAGAACTAAGACTCTCTCAGAGTCGATCAGATGACCTGAACTTTGGATCAAACTGCATACAACAAGCATGCCCGTGTCGTTCTTGGACCAAACTCCATCACTAATTTCTGAGGCCAAAAACCACACTCCTCTGCACAGGGTTCGTTGTAATTGCTTGTTCCAATGGTAGTTTGATTCTGATGCTAGTTTAGAAAAAAGGTGAACAATGTTTACATGCAGCCATGATGCAAAGAAGAGAGGCACGTGAAGCGAGCAGATAACGATATCGCACTAGCTAGGTCCAGATGCTAAAGTATAGTATGAACAAATCTGGTCCTCAGTATCCTTCACCAAAATCACTTCTTGTCCATGAAGATTCGATTTATTCAATATTGCATATGCAACAATCAATGGAATGAAGATTAGGTATCATTCAATATTGGGTCTGCAGTCATCAATGGACCGAAGATTTGATATTGGCTTTTGATATTGGGTCCGATGGTAGTAAAACCATAATTTACAACTCTGGCATGTCATTTTACCGCATTATGAAAAAATTGTTGGGTTGTCATTTTCCCGCACTGTGAAAAGTTTGGGGTTGGGAGGGATATTGTAAAGTAAAATTAAAGTTTAAATTTTTTAAAAGTGTTAAATTTTCTAATGTTCAAAAAATAGATACAATAATTTATTTACATTATTTACACTTTTACATATTTTAGTTCTATTTGAGAAACTAATAGGATTTTACATGTTTCTGGTTGAGATATTAGGTTGTATTTATTATAATAATAATCATAAAAATAATTAATTTTAAAGTTATGTTTTTAGGTAATGATTTTGTTATTAAAGTTTATGGAGGCAAAATGTGAGATGTTGGAAGGAAACAACTGTTAGTTTATTAAAATGCATATGTCAAATTTGGAAGGAGTAGAATACACACAGGGAAAATTTTAGGGGCTAATATTCACCCATGGGCTAATTTTCTATACTTTTTCCAAAAAAAGATTCGCTAATTTCCATTTTTTTGTAAAAATGATTCGCCCAAATTTTATAAAATGAAATTATTTACCCTAAAAATCGCCAAAAAATTATATATAGACTACATAAAAATATTATAAATTTGAATATTTTTACAAAAATATGTACAAACATTTTATAGATTTCATTTTATGGACCAATGGGATTCGCCAAGGTTTCTAAACTATAAGATAAATTGTCATCCTTAAAATTTTCCCTGAATACACATCTTTCTTTAGGTTAAATATATTCAACTTGTTGCACCAATGGGGTTGTAAGACCCTATGTTTTCATCTTGAGAAAATGGAGTTCTCTCCTAGTCATTCACATAGTTTAGGTTGTTATAAGAAAAGTAAGTGTTTTTCCTTAAGACGTGAACATTTCATTTTAAGTAGGTGATAATCTGGTTTCAATGAAGCATTAAAATAGGGAATGAGCATGCACATTCAAGATGCAAGTGACGTTATGTTCTGCTTCAAGTATGAGCACACGTCTAAGAAGACTCTAACAAAGGTTGAAGAGTTTGAATAGGTAGATATGTTGGAGTATTGTAGTCTCAATTAGAGGTTTAGAAAAGTAATTTAAGCATCATGAGAAGTTGTGAAGCAAACTTAAGACGTTTGACAAGTTGCACAAAGGAAATTTGGTAGTGGTACTAAGTGAACATTCTTTGATCAAAGTTCATACCCTCTCCTTAACACTACCACTTTGCAAGACAAAGAAGAAATGTGAAATATATGTGCAACCAACTAAATAAGTTGGCAAGGTTGTTGCAACATATATATGTGGTCATGTCATGCTGCAAAAGGAGGTGTTAGCCCACTCCCCTTTTTGATAATTTGTCAACCTTTGCATTTGATTCCCTATGAATGTGATCAAATTATATGGCCCTAAAGATTCTAATAGGCTCCATAAATTTAACCATCCTTTTATCCAATAAAGAAGTGTACAAGGAAGTATAACCTTTCATCCAATCTAAAGCAACATTTGAATCCACTATGACTTGTAAGTTTAGATTGTTGAAGTGACGCAATTAAAATGACTAACATAAAAGACTAATTCATATTATTGTAGTTTTTATTAGGTAGCCATATTTTTGTTCTTAGACTAAATTAGTTATTTATGTTAGTTATTTTTAGTAGTATTACTTATTAGCTAGTTGTATATTTTAACTCGGGACTAAATTAGTCATTTATGTTAGTCGTTTTTAGTTGGGTCTCTTAATATTGCTAATTTTTGGTAGTATTTCACTTGGAAAAGTTGTGGTGACTAACTTTTTAGTCACCTAGTCACTAATTTCACCATTTTCTACTAGTATTTTATGTACATGCTATATGTGGAGACCCCACCAGAGCGAATAGTTATTTTACTAAATGATTAATGTATATAAAATTATTTCTAATATTTGGTATATTTCGAACATCTACTTGTGCATAAGTGCTCTTTGTATGGATATTCACACTTTACATTAAGTGCTAATATTATTTCTAATATTTTAGTTATAAATAATGCACATTAGCAATCAATTTAGTAAAAGTTATGTAGATAATAACATTGTTTATGTTCATATTATTGATAATATTTTATTGTAAATACTATTTCGAATATCGAGTTGTCTTTAGTGAGACTTTTCGGAGACTTTTCGGAAGCTTTTCCGATCTAATTTCTCTAAAATCCGGTAGGAATTTATTGAAATCACAAGCTTGATGGGTAACCCCTGCACAATCGAAGTGCCCTAAGGGGTTTTCACAGTGCTGAATCCATATATATAGTTAAAAAACTAGTTTAAATAACACAAATCAATATTTCACCTCAAATGTTTCCACCAAATTTTGACACCGGAAAGTTCAAAAAGTCGCACTAAAGACAACTCCTTTTGAATATTTGTTTTCTTATGCTATTGTGCAAAAATTATTTTTGTGTGGATGTACGCACTTTGAACTAAACACTTTTATTTCTAATATTATTTCTAATTCTTTAGTTATAGACAATGCATATTAGTAATCAAGTGAGTAAAAGTAGTGTGGATTGCACACAAATTTGTGTGCAAACCCACATTACATTGATCAAAAGCTTTGTTTGTAGCAAAAGAAGCATTCAAGTTTGTATTGTGCGGGTGATAACATTGTTTATGCACATATTATTGATAATATTTTAATTGTAAATAATGTATCCTACTGTTATTTAAGTAAATTTCAATTGTAAATAATGTTTCAAATTAGCATATGTGCAAAAGTGCAGGGAAAGTCCATTGTGTGGATGAAGCTTTCAATGTGTGAATCGCCACACTTGGTGCTTTGGTATTGAATAATTGCAATACCAATGAAGCAAGCGACAAAATTATACTATTGTTAATAATACTTTAGTCATAAATGATGTATATTTTCTTGTCCCTATAACTAATTAAGTGGGGTCCGCATTTCACCCACAATTTTGTCTCAACTCATGCTTTCTTTTCACAATGAAATTTGCACAACTTCTTTCGTGTACGTTATGTGTGGACATGCTTCCTCCATAGGCGTTGTGAGCTAGATTCCACCAGCATTTGCATCAAGAATGAATTTATATTTTTTGTTTGCAATAACACCAAGATGATCGATGGAGTGACATGATATTATTACAAATATTTTAATTATAAATAATACTTTTTATTGCTAATATTTTGCTATTAAATATTTCATATTTTCTTTTGCAATATTTTAATTATAAGTAATATGTATCTCTGTATTGTCAAATATCAACACTCTGATCTCATTGAACAAAAGCTTTCTTTATGGTTATGTGGCAGTGTATTGTGCGGAGGAAGCTTTTAAGATTTGATTCTGCGAACACTTGCATTTCTCATTAAAGGCTTTTGTAGATTATTTTCTAAGAACTAATACATGAGTGTTGAGTTTGGCTGCAAAAAAGTTCAAAGATAATGTGCAGTATAAGTTTTCATTTATCAAATTTGATATCACATATTATAATCGTTATCTATGTAGTATAACATTAGTTTTTGTAACATATTGTATTCCATTATTATTGTACATTTTGTCTCGATAGTTGGAAGCGACAGCGAGACATGAATAATACACATTAGTTATTTCAATGAACAAAGTACATTTAATATCTGCATAATACAAGAAATGAAAAAAGGCATTCAAGTGGAAAATTGACATTTGGGCTCTGACATTACTTTTGTAAAGTAAAAGCTCATCGGTAACATGGAAAGTCTACACAGTAAATTTGCTAGATATGCATTAGTTCAGTGAATAATTACGGAATAGACTTTTATTTATTGGCAAAAGAGGTTTAGTTAATGAAAATAGAATGTGATTTACAATTTTAATAAAATATTATGTCGACATTTATTTCTAAAGCATGAAATGCAAATTAATCATGAAACATAATCGTGTCAATTTCACTATGTTAAGTTGGAATTTAAGTAAAACGTATATGATTTAAAGTAATAAATTTTACAATAGTCTTTTTCTATTTAAAGTTCAAGAAAATCAGTATTATCCACATTGATAATGATCACCAGTTAATGGTTATCATTGAAATCGAATGTAGTTAAATGTCATTTCAGAACTTAAATCTCAATCTGTGATTTAGATGACTTATTGCTTCTTACGCATTATATATATGTTTGTTGCCTATAATTGTTTTTTCCAAGTTTCATTTTGTTATGACACTGTTAAGTGTTTTAAGATATTTCTTTATAATCTGTCTATTGTTTTTTGCATTTATTACCAACAACAAAGAAATGGCTCAGCCCATGGGGATTTGGATTGACGGTGAATGGGTGCCTTGTTAAGGCACTCCTTGCGATAGGTCACCGGTTCAAATCCTCATGGGTACTTAGGTTAGTCTTAACGTAGAAAAAAAAAACAACAAAAAAGAAATGGCTCAACGAAACACTGGCAGGGGCACAGAGGAGGATGTACATGTGAGAAGCTAAGATATTTTAATGTTCAACCAAGATATCTTAATGCTTAGCAAAGATATTTTAATGTTAATGCATAAAATACTAGAACTTCAACAAATGCTTAAGCATTGTGAAGATTCATGAACTATATACCATAAGAATGTTATTAGAAGAGATATTGCAAATAATGAACAGATAAATCAGTTCTCGATTCTGATAACATAATTAGTACAATCATTAATTCCCAGAAACAATGGTTAATTAATAGAGAAGACGGTATCAATTTTTTTGCTATTTGTTGAATAGATTTTGAAATTCAATATATGCTAAAGGATATGATTGTAATATTGTCAATAGAGTTAACATAAAGAAACATATCTAATTATTTTGGGTTACAGATCTATGTATAACTGCAATATGTTTTATAAGTTATATCAATTTGGAATGTCGTTTGAGCTTTGTGTGACGAGTTATTTGGATATTTGTTTAAATCTTGTATGGAATATTTATTTCAATAGGAAAAAATATTGAATTTGCAAACAAAGAAGATCATTATTGTAAAGTAATGTCACCAAGCCTGAGTAGTTATAAAATTTGCAAATTTGATAAATCAAGAAAACAATGCAAAAATTGATAATGATGGCAAAAAAAAAGGCATAACATAATACAAAACACAAAGCCGGAACACAAAAAAAATAGTTCATTGGATTACCTTTATGTACAATGTCATAGTAACATTTGCATTGGTAGAAAAAATTGTCTTGTTGTTGTGATGAGTACATTTCTAATCTTGGTTTTACATGGGTATATTATATTGATTAATAATACGAATCAGATCGCAAATGTCCAGTAAAATGAAAGAGCTATTAGAATTCCTGGCGATGAAATGAGCGAACACTTCGCCGATGTTGAATTTATTAACAACATAAACAAAGAGACTTGTCTGTATATACGTACAACTACATTTTGATGGTCTATCATAAACGTGCCATGTATTTCGATTTTGTTCAAAATTTCAATAACATATGTTTTGTATGCACAATATTGGTCGTAGGAAATTTCTCGTAGTGTGGGTAATAATTTTTCAAGTTCGACACCCCTTAGAATACAATATTTTTCAATCTTGTTAGTTCCATGTATGATGCAATTTAGATGATGAAAATAAATAAATCCAAAGTGTTGATTGCAGGAAATGAAATAAATCATAGTATTTTTTATAGTTCTATCAATTGTGATTGGAGTACTTCATTTTGTGCATACAATTTTGAATGGCATCGCATATACACTAACTACCTTCAAATATCCTTGAAAATGTTGTAAAATTAATATAGAAAACAAAGACTTAGTAACACGAAATCAAATGTTTTTCTTATTTTTTGTTCTTTATTCATATCTATTTAAACAATATGATATATCTTATTGTGCATATTCCACTTTGCGACGAAAGAAACTTTCTTAGACTTTCAACTTTTTTTCCTGTGTTCACTGCGCAAATGAACATTGACTATGATGTATGAAAAAACTTTTTCTTGCTTTTTAACTATATTTTTTAGCAATAGCAATGAAAAACATTTTGTTGTAAATCTATTTGAATTGTAACACATGACGAAACAAGTTTATCGTGTACTTGAACCTATTACAAATGCAACATTTGTAAAACAATACATGAAAACCGTACAATAGATGATGAATAATTTGTTTCCCAAACATTGAAATATACATACATACATATATGTAACTTGTTTTTTATTTCAATGAACTTTGTAACAATAAAACTTTTAAATAAAACAAAGCTTAATGTAGCTTTTTCATGTTCTCCATCACCGTCTTTGATTTCCAAAACATGTTGTGTTACTGTTTGCATTGCTAAAATTGTAATAGCTATGACTATGCTTGCCGGAAAGGCATTGTCATTGCGTGACATATTTGCAATTGTTGTGTTTGAAACAAATCGGCAATTTGCACAAACAAGACAGTTTGGTACTTTGCATAAAGACTTGTTTATAGTTATCTTTGCATAAATAGGCATAGAAGTTGAACTTTGGGTTAAGTGCACTGTTTGGAGGAAGCTTTGAAGCTTTCATCATCAAAATATCTATACTCAGCACAAAATGTTGTTTGCAAAAATCTCCGATGTTACTCTAGATAAATTTAAAAATATGATGACAATGAACATTGTTTATCTTTCATAACAAAATGAATTATTATCATGTTTCATGTTATTAGCATATATGTATCAATCACATAATATAAATGTTCAAAGCATAAGTCTGTAATATTAAGCAATATAATCACAGTAACAATAACAATATCAAGTTTCAAATTTCAATCATCATAGCTATAGTTGAAATAAATAAACATAATACAAATGCATAGAAGATTAGATGCTAAGAATTAAGAACTCTGACTCTCAGCGTGAATTTCTTGTATCAGTAATGAAAATGCTCAATGGCTCAGTTTATTAGCTCATTCACTCTGCTATTGTGGCACCTTCTCTTTAAGTACTTGCTTTTACATTTGCCAAAAGTAAATATGTGAACTGCAATATGCAAAAGGAGAGTTGCAAAAGAAATAAAACACCTGCATTCAACAAATAGACTATGTGACATTAGTAAAATTAACAAATCACGATGATTGAATACTAGTAAATAGAAAACAAACATGCAAATATTTAAGGACACTTACAATTTGTGAAAGCATATAGGCTAATTGTTTGACTATGATTTGCGTCCCGAATTCATGGCCTCTTGAACCAATGTCTTCAAATTATCTTGAATGAATTCTTTTATTGGTCCCATTGTAATGTCTAGCCTCACATGTTTATCGAATAATTATTTCTCGATTTCCATTGCCTCCTCTTGTAACTAAGCGGTTAACACATATATGTTGTCATTAATACTGACAAATTTAACTACCCATTTGTCAATTTCTTTTGCAGTAAAATCAATTATAACATCAAATTGCTCTACCATTGACAATTTTCTCTTGTCTAGTTCCAATGTTAACGTATCTTTTATACTCAATTCATAATTTTGTACAATGCATCGACCATTTAGATCTTTAACAATTTGCATGGCCTTTAGAAATGCATCATTTCTTCTATTCTCTATTCTCTTACATTCAGAAATATTGTTTTCTAGTTTATTGATTCTTTTGGACCATCTAACTTTGATTTTCCTCATTTGATTAACATTTCATAATTATTTGTTTTTCTTGTCCAAATCAGACAACAATTCAAGATTTTTACCAAAAGAAACCATGTCATTGTTGACGAAATGCTTGTCTACGGTAACATTATTTGTAAGAAAATTGACAAATAAGTTGATTTTTTGTGCTAATCATAGAAGAAAAGAAGCCATCTGCCATACATGCTTAATGATTTTTTTCTCTGGCATATATTACTGACTATATGAAATTTGAATGTATTAACTAGTTACAATGCTCCAATAAATCCATGAGATGTGCTAACAGAGGGAATTGGGGATTGTTGAGTCTGTATTCCAGTTTGAGTCATTAACAAAGGACCAAGATTTAAATAATTTTCCTATTGGGTATGGAGCCTGATTATCTTTTGTATTCAAAGGTATCGCCGCATTGGACCCTAGTTCGAAATGGGGTGGCAACGCCGCCCATAAAATATTCGTTGAAGGGGGGGTCCAGGGGGGGGCGACTGCGACCTTTTGGGAGCCCCCCCTGGCAGGGAGATCAGGGGAAGTGCCCCCGAAGCAAAGAATAGATGTAAAATTTCCTTGTAAAATGTTGTAATTTCGTAGTCAATTTGGGCCGTTCATTAGGTGGAGATCTGACAGTAGAATTTATGTTTAATTTAGGGCTTTTTGCCCTAGAAGGCAACCCCTTGATATATATGAGGGAATTGTATTACGTCTATGTAGATATATATTCTAAGTGAGGAAGAGAGAGGAGATTGAGAGTGAAGAGGGAATTACAATGGATATGGTGTAGGTTGTATCTCTTCAGTTTGCTGGATAATATAAATTGAAGGACTGGTTGTTTCTCCGTGGACGTAGCCCAAACTGGGTGAACCACGTATATCTATGTCTCTCTTGTTTTATGCATTTCTTGTGTTTATATTTCGGTAATATTTTATGTGTTCCATTGCTCTATAATATATAATTTTCTAACATTTCCAACATCTATATTGTTTCTTTCAATACCAGGTTCTCTATGTTTTGTTCCTCAATAGACACTACAAGTGCATTCTCAGTGGCTTCATGCAATGTCAAAGTTATAGTTTGCATCTTGAAAAGCGACGAACTGATCATTTGAAATAGAAAATTCTTTGGCATTTTTCTTCGTTATTTTCTTCTTTTCATTCAAAGTCAATATTGACCCAATCAGGTAGTGGAGTCTCAATCTCCTCGTTGATGGCTTCTTGACAACTTCTTGTTTGCATAGGAATTTTGAATTTTACCAATTGAAGCTTCATGTCATCTTCGACAGCTTATAGCTAGTTGTGAATAAACTATGCAACTTTGGTATCTTTTTGTTTTCATTCACTTGAATTCGAAGACAAAACAATTTCAAGCATGCAAACATAAGATTGCGCAGTTTTTTCGCTTATTTGTTTACACCTTGTTTCACTGATAATACTTGATTCTTCAACAATTTATCTAATAGCCATTGCTCCTTCTTAATTATTGCTTGCAATGATATGACTCTTTTCTCTTTCACTTTCAATTTTTGTCAACAAGCTCTCGCATTTGATCATAGCTAGATGTCCGACAAATAGACCTTCTTGATCAACGTCTCACGAGCCTTCAACTTATTTTAAATTAAAACAATGCAAAGACCTCACAAACTTTGCAAGTTGACTTCCATTCTTCACGATTACTTGGCCAATGGTAAATGGAAAAGAAATAATTTTTTTCTTCTTATGTTCAAAATTAACCTACCAATCGTAATATTGTCTACAGATTTCGACAAAAAAATACCTACCCATAACAATTTTTGGAAGAAATAGTGGTTTACCCCGAAACTCATAAACTTGAATAACTGTATTATTTTCTTTCTCTTCATGTATTCCCTTCCCCAGAGGAAAACTTGTGCTTCGCCAGATATTCGATAGGTTTGTCGTCAAGTTATCATGAAAATAACTTGTCTTACAAAAATGTCTTGAACTAGACAAAATTTTGAAATAGCTTGTTGCTTCCACAAAATGGGATAACATAATTGCATTAGTTCTTTGTCAACGCTAAAATTAGGATTGTGTGGAAAATCATCAAAAGTTTGACCCGAAACGAGGGTTGTTATTAAATACGCCATCATGAAAAACCTATTTCTCTTCTACAAATCTACGAATTGAAAACATAGTTCATTTGAAATAAGATTAGGCCACTCAAATAATTTTTTTTATATGAGTAATAGAGCATATAGAGAATGGAAATTGGCATAGTGGAAGTAGTTTTTAGGGCCATTAAATGTGCATACAACCAAAAAAACTCTCTGAATGGTTCACTAAATAAAGTGATATCTAGAGAGGAAAGATCAGAAGGAACCTTAGAATCTAGCAAAGTGAACTCAAGTAATATTTTCAAGTTATTTACCTCTGATACTAGAAATCTATTTGCTTTTCAAAAAATCTAACCGCATATTCAGAATCGGTAGCTTCAATATCCACCTAAATGTCTCTGCACTCAAAGAAATACAAGTATCTTTGGTTGATAGTATAATTGTTCTTTTGCCAAATCAAACTTATCTACACATAAATAAACTATTTCATTGAAATCAAATACCTTTGTAACACATGCAACATTCACTATTCTGGTAGACTAGATCTTATCGTTTTTCTTATCTTGCATAGACATATTCCCATATCGCTCATATGTAGTCAAACACTGAAAGATTTGATCGATAAACGCAAGTGAGTTCATAATATCAATGCAAATAACTTCTTTCCTTCTCATTGAAGTCATTTCAACAACAATTTTTGAAAATTGTTTGTCAACCAACAACGCTTTCAATGCACTATAGTTATAGATCAACGATGTGCTAAACAAGCACCACTTGTTACTACTTTGTATGTGAAATCCCTTCTATAGGACATTTCCAATTTATAGAAACTCAGTATAGCAAGATATGTATTTACGACAATTATCATAAATAAATTGCATAATCTAAACCCGCCACAATTCTCACCATAAAACAGTGGAAATTCTTACACAATTTTTAGAAAATTAGGCACATTTTTTTGGGGGGGGGAATCAAATTATAGTTGTCAAACTACAGGATTTTTCTCTACAAGAAAAATTGTTGATAGTGCTAAATTCTCTGACTTTTTCTGTTTTTGATACATGTTACTATTTTGCATGGGAAATGTTTTTTACGAAATAAATAACAATTAAAAAAAAAACAAAATAGACATTGCCAAGAAATAGCACAAATAGTTTAAAAATCAAATCTCAAGATTCAGAAATTAGTTACTCCATGTATGAAGCAAATTAAATGTAAATATTTTCTAATAATGACAACTAGCTTACAAATTTTCAACAATCGATGTGAGTGTAGAGGTAACAACATTTACGTTTCCAATTACATGTCGATCTGTCCATTTTGCCAAATGGGTATCGAACCATTAATGTCATTATACCGTCTATGAAATTGGGAAAAACTCACTTGACACAATGAATTTTTTTTTTTTTTTTGTGTTCTTGTTATTCTCCTTTCATTCACTTCTACATGATGCAATTTTGCAATTTTGCCTCTTTTCCATTTGCAGTATATGCCTCTCACTTTTATTACAATTTGTTAGAAAAATTTTACTGCATAACAAAATAATTACTGAGAGGAATAAATATAAAAATAACCAGCAACAACCATAAACACATAAACACAAATGTTTATCCGGGAAAACCCCAAATCCGGGGAAAAGCCCAACCTAATAAGATCTCATTAGCATTGGTCAAAACCCTGGCCAATCGAACCAAGTGAGCCTTCACTGCTCACCTCTAGGTCTTGCATTACAATGAAGTCCTTCTATCCTTTTATAAGCTCCATTACATATAATACCATGGGCAGAATACTACGGGTGCACAATACCATGTGCCCCAAAACCATCACTGTTTAACCTGGTCAAATTTGACTGTATCCTGAGTCAAGTTTACCTAACAATTCCCCCCTTAAACTTGACTTGGGGTTTCTTGACTAACTCCAGCCAAACCTGCTAAGTGAGACAATCCCACTCTCTAGCTCTTACCCCTTTCAGAGTTTTTACCCGAGGTATTGTTAACCCGACATCCCCCCTATCACCTAGGTCTAACCCAGACTTTACCAGTGATCACCGAGGGGTACACATTGTTAAGAAATTTACCCAAGAACACAAATTAAATACGGAGAATTACGAAGAGAAACAAATATAAAAATAACTAGCAACAACCATAAACACATAAACACACATGTTTATCCGGGAAAACCCCAAATCCGGGGAAAAACCCAATCATAATGAAATTTCATTATCCTTGGCCAAAACCCTGGCCAATCCGGCCAAGTGAGCATTCACCGCTCACCTCCAAGCCCTTGCATTACAATGAAGTCCTTCCAGCCTTTTATAGGCTCCATTACATATAATACCACGAGCAGAATACCATGGGTGCACAATACCATGTGCCCCAAAACCATCACTGTTTAACTTGGTCAACTTTTGAGTCCATCCCGAGTCAAGTTTACCTAACAATTCCCCCCTTAAACTTGACTTGGGGTTCCTTGACTAACTCCAGCCAAACATGCTAAGTAAGCCAATCCCGCTCACTCTAGCTCTTAACCCCCTCAGAGTTTTTACCTGGGATATTTTTAACCCGACATCCCCCTATCACCTAGGTCTAACCCAAACTTTATCGGTGATCGCTAAGGGGTAGACATGCCTTACCAGGTCTTACAGAAGTATGCCCATTTACATGCAACAATTTTGACTTCATTAATTTTTTTTTTGTTTATTGCTGCTATGATTTTGATCCATCCTCTCTCAACAGGTGACGGGTTCGATTCTTGATCCCGTCGGATTTCTCATTTTCATGCTCGCTGAATTCATTTTTCATGATTGCTTCCTTGATCTGGCATTTCAACTCCTACAATGCTTTCCTCTTTGATTCCTTCAAATCAGAAACGAAGTTCCTCTCCTCCTTGAATGAAGTCAGTCATGGCTCCGATACCAATTGTTAAGAAATTTACCCGAAAACACAAATTAAATACGGAGAATTACTGAGAGAAACAAATATAAAAATAACTAGCAACAACCATAAACACATAAACACACATGTTTATCTGGGAAAACCCCAAATCCAGGGAAAAACCCAATCATAATGAAATTTCATTATCCTTGGCCAAAACCCTAGCCAATCCGGCCAAGTGAGCATTCACCACTCACCTACAAGCCCTTGCATTACAATGAAGTCCTTCCAGCCTTTTATAGGCTCCATTACATATAATACCACGGGCAGAATACCATGGGTGCACAATACCATGTGCCCCAAAACCATCACTGTTTAACTTGGTCAACTTTTGAGTCTATCCCGAGTCAAGTTTACCTAACACACATGCCTTACCAGGTCTTACAGTAGTATGTCCATTTACATGCAATAATTTTGACTTCATTAAAAAAAAAATTGTTTATTGCTTCTGCGATTCTGATCCATCCTCTCTCAATTTAATTTGCTCAAAAACTTTTATCAAACCGGTCCAACTGCAAGCCCGACGA
Source organism: Pinus taeda (assembly GCA_000404065.3). Lineage (NCBI taxonomy): Eukaryota > Viridiplantae > Streptophyta > Pinopsida > Pinales > Pinaceae > Pinus > Pinus taeda. The sequence goes on from APFE031385805.1 coordinate 14,576, forward strand.
GAACCTCATACATTCTCAACCTTCTTTAAATAGCCGCATGAATCTCGAACAATTCGTCAACATGTTCCAAACCGGTAAATATCGCAAATGCATTACGATCCTTGGCAGTTAGGGCACTATCTTCCGCACATTCTCCTCGAGGTTCTTCCACGTACAATTGTTCCACCATTATTTTCCAGACCCATATCTGTAAAAAAGCTACATTGATCTCATCAGGCACTATAAACCCTTGGCATCAAAGAATCCCTTTGAAGCCAATATCTGGCTCTGATACCAGTTGTTAGAATAATTTTACTGCATAACAAAATAATTACTGAGAGGAATAAATATAAAAATAACTAGCAACAACCATAAACACATAAACACAAATTTTTATTTGGGAAAACCCCAAATATGGGGAGAAACCCAACCTAATAAGATCTCATTAGCATTGGCCAAAACCCTAGCCAATTCGACCAAGTGAGCCTTCACTGCTCACCTCCAGGGCTTGCATTACAATGAAGTCCTTCCAGCCTTTTATAAGCTCCATTACAAATAATACCATGGGCAGAATACTATGGGTGCACAATACCATGTGCACCAAAACCATCACTATTTAACCTGGTCAACTTTGACTCTATCCTACGTCAAGTTTACCTAACACAATTACCAACAAAACTTCATCTATAACATTTTTATTTTTTTTTGCAATTGGTAAAATTTATTATAAAATAATGGCATTTAATAAATCTCACAGTGAAACAAGTTTCTATATATATCATGAGTTATATAAATACTTAATTTCACAGATTCATTTGTTCCTTGCGAAGCCTCTGCACACGCACAACCACTTCCACACAACGAGTTCTGTATCTGGTAACGTTTAACAAATATTCATTTACGGCTGACTACTATAACTTTTATGATTTACAGCATGAGCTTTAATATGGGTTTCACACAACAAAACACTTCCCACAATAAAACAAGTTTCTATGTTCAATAAGTCTTATTTAAAAATTATTTGCTTTAAGTAAACAAATTGTATATGTCTATAAGAAAATCACTTACAAAAACTTATTTACAAATGACCATTTCAAAATGAAGACATCATAGTTCAATCAATAATTATCATTACCTATTATTATGATCATATATTAGTGTGCAAAAATTTCACACCAAGTCGTTTCCCCTGCATTATGGAAACTCTTATCCTAATTCTAACGGACTGAAAGCTACGTACAATGAAACATTGATGTCTATTGTTTTCGCTTTTCTAGATGCATTCATAAATAAAGATGACTGCAACATAATAGTAATGCTTTCTAGCCTAATATCCCTCAATATTTATCAACATAGTGAATTGCATTCAAATTTTAATGCTAGTGACAACAAATGCAATAGATACAATTTCACATGTAAAACGCAATCTAAGAATTATTGAAATAACTAGTAAAAAGTTTGAGTATTAAAACATAGTAAACATAAACACATTTTAATTATTATTCATTATAGAACACTGGATAATATATAAAAGTGAAAAGAAAATATTGGTAAACAATTGTTCAATTATTGTTTTCTGTATAACGTTCGAGGACTCGGGTCCATACAACATCCCATGTCAAATGTTATCTCACAATTGTTTACATAAGTAGCAAACATAGAAAACATAGTAATCAGAATTCAAAAAAGTTATTATCACAATGACATCATACGAGAAATAGGCTTTGGTGCATAAAGCACTTATGAAAATGTCAATAGTTCAATTGCAAAGGTGTCCAAATAACAACTGTGATTACAATCCCATCAATTTCAATCTCCAAAAGTCACTTGCAATAGATAACAAGGAACTACATTTATGATCTGATCTCTTAGCTACTGGAATTAACCAAGATCTTTTACTTTTGTGATGTTAGCATAACCGCATGTGAAAGAGTATGGAAAACCACATGTACATACTTTTAAATAAGAGGAAACATAATGAAAACCATCAAATTAAGAGCACAAAACACATTGATAATGGAGTTCACCCAGTGTGGGTTACATCTCTGGCCCAGTTTCAAGAGTGGGGAGGCCGCTTCATTGAATTTTTCAAGATGAAGATGAGTACAAGGTACATTATTTGTAATTGCAAGGATAAATTCCCTCAACAAGAGTGGCATGTATCTCCACGAGATGTTCTCCTATAGGAACTCTCACTCATATGGGCCCTCCTTGAGCATGACTAGATAATAAATTCTCACATGGTATGGCATACAAGTATCCTTCAACATAACGGTAACAAGAATCTCATTCTTCCTATATCAAAAATCAGACTCCATTCTTCCTCTATAAAGTTGGCATCATTCTTCCTCTATAAAAAATTGGACTCCAAGGGAATCTTTTAAATTCCTCAAGATTCTACAAAGATTCCTCACTATTGATTGCCTGAAATTATGCTACTCAGATGAGAAAATAGACCACACTATCACGTTCTCTATGAAATTCTAGTTCGTTTGAGTATAAACGCGGCATGAATCTGACACCGTGAAAATTCACCCTCCAGGTAATCTTTTAAATTCCTCATTGATTCTGCATGGAATATTATGTGGAATATTTGAGGGAATATTCCCCTAGAATATTATATCTCTAAATTTGTGCCTAACTGGGCGCAAATCCTCCTCAGCTCCTGGTTCCGCACGCGCTCTTCCGCTCGGCCTTTTCTCCCCCCATTGGCAAAATGAGCATGGTTTAAATAAATAGTTTCGGGTGAAGTTATCAAGGTTGGGTTGTTGGCCCATTGGTAACTTGAACTATTAATAGGAGAGCAAACTAGGGTCAATTCATGTGATCTCCCTCAATTTGTGTGCTATTATTTTATTTGGCAGTTTTTTTAATATGGGAGGTGTGTTAGTTTAAGAGTTTGGCACTTTGTTTATTGGGTCACCACATTGGGCACGTCATCCTCCCGACCGACACGGGTTGAAAGCTCGTTCACCCATATATATATATATATATATATATATTGACAATTGTTTGGTCGTGGGTGGGTCCCAGGTCAAAGCTGCGAGCCTTGACTCTTATTACATAAATGTAATAACCATGGCAGGGTGGTAGCTTGCCCACCTATTTTAATAATTTTTTATTAAATTTAAAAATACAATTCAAAAACTTGTGACCAAATTTTGGGGTTTATTGGAAAAATTAACGAGGCTAAAAATTTTCGCATTCTGACAGTCGGAATCCATGCACTGGTAAATGCCAAATCATTTCCTCTTTAGTGGTTGCAACTAGGCCTAGCTTGACCAGAAATTTGACCGTGAATATCTTGAGCATACAAACTCGGATTTGAGTTTGGTTCATACTATTGGAATCAGGAGGACGAGAACTACACTCAGGTTTAGTTTGGGTGAAATCCGAGAACTTTTATTTTTGAGCCTTTTCTGAGCCACTTCTGAATTCTGAGCGTTTCTAGATCCACCTAGATCAATTTAGGAATTTGAATATGCATTTAGGAATAGTTAAATGCTTTGACAAAATAAAAAAATAAATAAACAAATAATTGTTCCAATGCATTAAAACACTTACAGTATGCAAAAGCAGAGTCTAATATTCTTTAGCTCTTAGTTATCTCTCACAATCAGGGTTCCTGCAACGAATTCCTTCACTTTAGCTTTGATGAATTATTTCATTAGATCAATGGTAATATCCTATTTAACACATTCAATAAATATCTCCTCAATTTCTTTTGCTTCTTGTTGCAATTGCAAAATCGAAGCAGAGTACTCTTCATTAACATCCACAAAAGTAATTTTCCATTTGTTAATTTCCTCTGCACTAAAATTAGCTATATCATAGAACTTTGTTTCTTGTGATTGTTTCAACTTGTCCAAATAAACCATAAAATTATCCTTTGCAATTAATCCAGATTCATATGTCATAAACAAACCTTTTAAATTCTGAATAATTTCTACCACCTTGACATATGCATATGCTCTTCGATTTTCTATGTTTCCACACTCAAAAATAATCTCTTCCAATATTCTAATTTTCCCAGACCATGCAGCCTTGATCTGCCTCATTCAATCAGCATAAGGAAATCCTTTTTCTTCTCTTTCTAGTTTGGAAAGTGAATCAAGCTTCTAACCAAAATTTAATAGGTCATTTTCCATGAATTCCATCTCCCTTCAACCCACTCTTGACCAATTCAACAAAAGATCTTGTTCTTTTCTTTAAATGTCGAAGATCAAAAGAAACTAGCCATGCAGATTCAATGATCTGTAATCTTTCGGATATATTATTAATGATATATGATTCCACTACACTTAGAATATTAATAGTTTTCTCAAACCTATTAGATCTACTAGGTATCGCCAATGGATTCTTCAACAAAGGACCCACACTTAGAGCATTTTCTACCTCTTTTATTTTTTCCTTCAACTTTTGATTTCTTGTTTGTTGTCAACTAACAAAATCCGCAAATGTTTTACCACTAGCCTAATGCAATTTCAACAACCTAGACATTTCAAACAAAGACAGATCAACATTCAATTTTATTTGATCAATAATTTATGTTGGAAAGTTGTATTCTTTCAATCTTCAATCTCTTACCGCCCCTGTCATAATTTTCATCCTGCAATGTGACAAAATGTTCATCAAAACTAATGTCCTCTTCAACAATTTCCTCCATTATTATTTGATTTTCTTTCAAAGAATCACTAGCTCAATCAGGTAGTACAGTGCTATCAACTTCCATGTCCATCATTTCTTCAATACTCTCTGCTTCAGGTGCACTCTTGGATCTAAATGATTCGACAGTATGCACTCTTTCTGGAGTTACTCTACGAGGATGCCCTTTAGAACTGCCACCTGATAGCATATCGCAAACTAGTTTTTCACTTCTAGCACTTCTCTTTCTTTTTTATATAGTAGATGATGTCGCAATAGTACTACATATTGAAGATTGAGATTGGCCTGCATGGTTTGCGCCCCTTTGCTTAGATGTTTCTCCCATCGCGATGATCTCTTTTTCAACAATTTGTCCAACATCTACTAGTGTTTTTTTATCAACACTGTGACTTTGCTCGCCCTGCTCTCTACTTCTCGGAAACGAGTTCCCATATCTCATAGGATCAAGGTGATCCATGAAAATTCTTCCTCGATTAAAGCATTTAATAAATTTAACTTCACTTAAGTTGAAAGCATCCAAAGACTTTGCAACAATGAGAGTGTGAGTCGTATTCTTCGCAGTCACTTTTCCAATAGTAAACGGAAAAGAAATAAATTGTCTCTTCTCTTTTTGTTCAAATATAGATAGCCAAAGAAAATATTGCCTACAAACTTCAACAACAAAATACCTATGTAGAAAAAATATTGGCAAAAACAATGGCCTATCTTCAAAACCATAAATTTGTATAACATTATTTCTTTCTCTTTCCTCATTCCCCCTTGCAAAGTAAGAAAGCCTCAACCTCTACAGATATTCGAGGATGCTATTGTCCAGTTACCATGCTATACACTTATCTTACAAACACACCCTGAATAAAGAAAAAAATTACAGAAGCTTCATGCTGCCACAATATAGGATACCAAAACTACATTGGTTCCTTGGGAAACTTGAATATAGGAATACACGGAAACACGTTAAACAGATGCCTTGACACGAGAAGGGTTATGAGATATGACATCATAAAGAATCCATTATTCTTTGGTAACCTATGTAACTGAAAATCTAATTCATTCGAAATGACACAAGCCTTATCGAACATACAATTATTTGTGTATGTCTCATAAAGCACATAGAAAATGCATTTCAAAACATGTGATGTACTATTTAGCCCTGCTACACAGGAAGAAAACCAATAAAATTTCTTAAACGGTTTGCTAAACAAAGAAATATCTACAAGGAAAAGATCGGAAGGAACCTTAGAACTTGTAGAAATGAATTCCCACACAATGTAAATTTTGCAGCCTTCTGCCTCTAGGAAACTATCCGCAATGAACAATTCTAAATGCTTGTTCAGTTCTGGTTACTTGAATAAAAATATAAATACACTGGGATTCATAGAAACCTTTATGGCTCCTAGCTTAATTTCCCTCTTTCTGAAATCAAAATTATTTGAATAGAGAAACAATTTTTTTGAAATTAAAGACCTTCGAAACACACCCAACATTTGTCAATTCAGCGCTCCAAATCTTGTCATCTGTTTTTTCTTCCAATGACAAATTCACATATCACTCATAAGTTCTCGACTAGTCAAAGTTATCATCGATCTCAGCAAGTGAGTTAACCGTATCACTACAAACAACCTCTTTCCCTCACCTACTGTCCATTATTCCTTTGAAGTGGAGGAAAAAGAAAAAAAAAACTTTGTCAATGAATAACGTATTCAAATCTCATTCTAGTATACAATTCCTTGTTTTCTCCACAAACATTGATTGTTACTATTAATTGTGTGCAAAACCATTACAGATGACACTTTAAGTATATAGCAATTAAAGATAGAAAAACCAAGTTCTACGGACGGTAATAGGATTTTTTTTTTGAAATTCCAAAAGCATCTTGTGCATTTACTACGAACTTTTCTCTCACTTCAAGATCATTGATATACATGCCCTAAGAAATAGAAATTTGTGATAACTGGTAAGTTCATCTACATAGCCACAAATTAATGTTTCACCCGATCATTTTTTGTAATAGTGGAAATGGATTCAACACCATAAAAAACCCCATCGACAAATTTGCCAAGAACAACAAAAATCATTGCAAACCATTCTTTTTCTTTTCCTTTTTTAATGCTTTTTTTCGTTGTGTTTTTTTGTTAACATATCTTATTGACACCCAAGATGATGAAAATTGACAACTGTAACCTCAAATTACAAAAATTCACCACCATATTTTTTCAGCAACGTGCTTGAACTTCCTTTCTTTTTCTGGTCAATTTTGAAGATCCGAAAAGCTACTGCTAACGTCGCACTGTAATCAAAAATTATTTTAAAGATTTTGGTAACAACTATTAAGATTCAGATTAAAAAAAATAATAAAAATAAATAAATAAAATTGATTCAAACACTTTCAACATTCAATTTCAACAACTATTAGGCCTCAATATTTTGCAAAAATGACTCACCGGGGGAATTTGTAACCTATATTCAACGACTCTCTACAACAAATCGACTTGACAAATGGTCACACTACTTTGTAAAACCGAACTAAGTATGATTTACGAATAGCCTGACACATCTAGTTTTCGCAAAGTTTGACATGCATATACGATGCAATGCAAACTTTATTCTGCATAGACGCATTTAATTTTAAACTCTTTATTTTTTAAAATTGTGAAAATAATATAATTACTTAAAGTTAAAACTCATAAAACCATCAATAATACCACAAAAATAACAAAATTACCTTACATGACGAATCAACTCCACAGCTACTCCACACTACTTTGTAAAACCGAACCAAATTTGATTTACGAATAACTTGACACACTCATTTCTCGCACTATCGTAAAGAAAACCAAAGTTTATAGAATATTGCAAAGTATTATAGAGAAAATCTTGATGAACCAAAAACTGCATCATTGCCAAAAGCGGACAGGGAAATCGGTATAGAAGTTTGCAATATTGTACAACTTTTGTATCCCACGGATAATAATTTATATAAGGTAACAAAGACTCGGACAATACTCCAAGCTCCTAAATGCAATTTTCAAAGAGAAAACACTACATGACTCATTGTTTTGTCTATAACTGCAAATAGTGTTTTCCCCTTACTACACTAGCTATTTCAAATATTTTTAGTTTCGTTTCCCTAGAAATCATCACCTGCATCTATTTTGCTGAAACACACTACAAAGATAAAACCGTCATCTAGATTTTTCATTCTCTCGATGTTTGTCCTCTAATTAATAGAAAACAAAGCTACATATAATTACAAGTCACCTCAACATTCAATTCATTGAGTACACATCCTCTCATGTATTCAGAAAACCACATAAACACGAAAACATCAAATCTAGAAACACAATTTTGATACACTTTGAACATAACACAAATGCATATATGCGAAAATGGAGCATTGCGCGTGCGAATAGACAATGTGCAAAACATGTGACAGGGATGGATGTATGGAAATAGAAACATAGAAATACATACATGCCTAGTAAGTGATCGATAAAGAAATTGTGTACTTAGGACAAGTTATGAAATATGTCTCCAAATAAGAATTAAAAAAGAGATTTGTATATATATTATCTTAGTAAACTTTGCACAAAACTTTTGCATGACATCTGCACATGCACAACAACCTCTGCGCAACTTAAACTTTGAAAAAAAAATTAGCATAACACTGCACACGCACAACAACCTCCGGACAACTACATCCGCACAACTACTTTTGCACTCTATAACGCCCTTAATTGACATTCGAAACTCCGCACATGATACCTCCGAACAGCTAGCTTCATACAATCACGTTCATACAACTCTGAAAATGTTGCTAAATAATAATTAAAAATGACAAAGCCTTTCGTGCATTCGTTTTACCGCACAACACCTTTTCTTCAAAAAAATTGAAATTACAGTTTTTTAGCACCCCATTCTATGCAAAAGACCTCAAATCTCCCACACATACTCCATCCTCAGCACAACAAATGTTCTGCACAATTACCCTAGTACAAACTACACGAAGGACCTCAACTCTCCCGCACATGCTTTGTTCTTCATAGAAGCGAACATAATAATATTAGTTTGACATTTGTTTAGCTATCCTCTGAGTTCCAATTATGCTACTCTCTGAGGGCGATTTCACAATCTATAATTACTAAACATAAAATTAGAAATTATATGTGTGTGTGTGTGTGAAATATATATTAAATATAAATAGTAATTATAAATTAAGATCCTTTTAATGTATAAATCTCTCGATGCGGTGTTTATCATACAAAAGGGTGGGGGTGGGTTGTCGTTGTCCCACCAAGACACGCACTCGAGGGACGTGGCAACACGCCCCCCTATGAGTTCGTATAGCCATGCAAGCAATACAGATCAATCACTGCATGTAGCAAATACGGTGCATTTAACACTTTGTTCAATGATGCGACTTCCATTACAATCGATTGTTCAATGCACCAATACGCATCTCTTCATGCTTAAACCACTAGTGATGTGACCTATGCGCATTGGTGGAGTTCTCTATTGAGGGATTGTCTCTGCATATAGCTTGGGGACCAACATTTAAGCTCTCATTTTTTTGTGACTCTTTGAGGGTCTTTGGGCTTTATTTCTCCCTTGGCTCTGCCTCAATGACTCAGCTTCTCATCACTTCTAGGATTACCACTCTAGGTCACAAAGATTCAGGATTATGATAGCCTGGTTAATCGATGGGAGGAAAGCTCATACTTGCCTCCACATTAATGGTGAACTAAAGCTCGTAGGATGGCTTTGTTGGTCTTTCTTCGTGTGTCCTTAGTGATTTATCCGCATGAGGTCAACTCTTCCACTAGGGACACTTCAGTGCGGGTGAAAACAACCATATAGGCTAAGGAATATCTCATCTTCTTTCTTTGAGGAGTTTGCAAATACATAGCACCAATCTCTGGACTTCCTTTTTAGGGTTACACTCACAGGGTTATTGTCACCACACTAGGGACTTGCACTCACTTTGCTGTTATGGGAACCTATTGTCATAAAGAGGCTTTCTCCCTTTTGGTTCCTTGTGGGACCCCTGCTCTAGAAGTTGGTCATCCCATGCTAACAAGCACAAGTTTGTCAGGGTGCGACCTATTAGCAAGAGAGGGTGTCAACCCAGGCTCAACTACAAGTTGAAAGCTCTGCAACGAGGTACCGAGAATTATCTCTGCAGCCAATACATGATGAACTTACCCAGGTGGAAAGACACTTGGCTGAGGAACGACATACTCTCATTGATTCTGAGGTGTTAGCAAACATTGCAAAATGGGTACCTAATACAGGTCGCACTGGGGTAGATATAGCTAGTACATGTACACGGTGGACATTTACTGGCATCTCAAACTTCTTATTGGAAAGGCACTCATGGACTGCAACACTACCAAAGATGGCATGTTATTCTCCTTAGACTGCATGCAACGACACTTGGCTTCTATGGATAAAAGGTTGGCATGAATTAAAAGACAATTGGGCATTCCTCCAGGCCTTGGCTGCTCTCCTACCAGTAGCAAAGAACCTATCCAAGTAGAGGCCACTGATTATGATCCTACCTCTTGAAGATTTTCTGTTAATTCTCTTTAGTTTTATGTCTTACTTTTGCATGCCACTATTTTCTGAAGACCCACGAAGCCCAAATGCAATTTTTACTTTCCTAGATTTAACTAAAAAGTTTAGATTCAATTCTAAATAGGTTATATTTCTGCATTTGTTTAGGATTGTCTAATAAAAAACCGCTCTGATTTTCCTTATTTGCAAACAATACAAAATTTAACTTTGTAAAAATATATATAATTAAAATTATGATTTATATTTGTAATCATATATTTCAAAATTTGATATTTAAATTTAATTAATAAACTATAAAAACTTAATACTTTATATTATTATTTCTCTTCTCTCCTATATTATAATTGAACTCATATCACTCAAAAATATTTTAATAAAATAAAATTAAGAATATTTCCACCTATATTTATAAAATATAAATAATATTATGGAAAATTTGACATTTTAACTTTAAATATATCAAATCTCTTAAAATAATGTTTCTCAAATTTAATAATCAAATTTTTTTACATAACATTATCAATCCTAAATTAAATAAATCTATATCAATAAATATAATTATTAATACTTAAATTTTATAATTTTTAAAATATATTCTAAATAGAACATTCTAACACTGCACATGATATCAATACAAGATTGAAACCAAAATATGGTTATTCATGAGAACTTCCATTATGAAGCCAATAATTAATAATACGGTAAATATGATTCCGTTTAAAAAAACGTTATATATTGAAGATAAATGGATACATTAATATTAATTAATGAACAAAATATTCCATTTTATTAAACATAACACATAAATTATGAAATTATTTATGTGATACATTTACACATATAATATTAAATATTTTGCCATTATAATTTTGAATATATATTAAAATAAAATAAAAACATAGCACTCATCACATTTCAAGATAAAAAGGGGATAGTACTCATCACATTTAAATATAAAATACAGAAAATATAATTTTTGAATATATATTAAAATAAACAAAACATAACACTAATCATATTTCAAGATAAAAAAGGGATAGTATTCATCACATTTAAATATAAAATACAGAAAACTTAATAACAAGATGCTTATTGCTTTCCAACGTACATAAATACTAAAGAGTAAGAACTTGTAATATTAAATAATAAGAGTTTCTCGCTAATACAATATACAATATGGATAAGATTACTACTGGAAATCCATTCCAAATACCAAAACTCCACATACCAAAACTCCGAAAACCAGAGTTCAAACTTGCATTTATTTTACTACGACACTACGGCGTATTGTATCCTACTGCCCATACGCCTCCAGAGATTTTATCAACCATTTTATTTATTCTATTAGGATATGCTAATTTTCTGCATAGAAATAGCGATTTGCTGATGCCTTACCATGGATGGACGAAGACACCCTGATCACTGAGTATGAAGGAACTGCAGGCATTCCCCATTAACTTCTTCAGATAATTCCGAAGAACACTGCAGGAAGAGCTCGTCAATGAGGCGCATGAATCCTGTTCCTCTCATATTCTTCATCTCTATGGCCACATTTTCGAATCCCATTTTCACAACCACAAAATCCCCATCGCTAACACTCATTTCACTCAGCCATCCTGCAATGTCGAAACGCTCTCTGCTTCTGCGGCTGCCAGTATCTCGCACTACCTGCTTTATTGAGTTCAGAGACCTCCGTGGCAGAGACTTGAATCCACTCATATTCAGGGCATAAGTTCCAAATGTTTGGTTCTGCTTTAGATAAGAAGCCAAGGACCACCCTGCATCTGAACTGACAGAGTTGTTACTGTTACCCCCAATTTCCAGATAAATATGGCGTTTGCGGTCGCTGATGTCTTTGACAGTGGGCAAGAAAATAGCGTTGCTGTGATTCAATTTCAGGGGCTCCGCCAGTTTAGTTAAGCTTCTGTTCTGCTTAGAGCGCGGATGGTCCTGCTCTGCCAGTTTATTTAAGCTTATGTTCTTTTTAGAGAGCGGATGGCCCTGCTCCGCCAGTTTTGTTAAGCTTCTGTTCTGCTTAGCGCGCGGATGGTCCTGCTCCGCCAGTTTAGTTAAGCTTCTGTTCTGCTTAGAGCGCGGATGGTCCTGGTCCGCCAGTTTAGTTAAGCTTCTGTTCTGCTTAGAGCGCGCATAGTCCTTAATCAATCCCAGCGGCTTAGAAGGCCTCTTACGGAGTGCAATCACTGTGGTTTTCTGGGAATTAGGCGACCCGGACGTGTTCACATGAACAACATCAGAGCATTTGAACAGGGCCACCACGGGGTTCAGGGAATGCATGGGGTTGGAGGGCTTTCCCATGTTCGGTCGCCGGGGGGAGGCCAGCATCACTGCGACGCCGTTTGGCTTCAGCGTGCGCTCGATCTCGGAGGCCAGCAACGCGGGCACTGTGGCTCGATCAAACGACCCTGAGAAAACAAAGTCGAAGGAATTGTCTGAGAAGGGAAGGCGCCGATTGCCCGCCTTCATCAGCCCTAACGAGTGCCTTTCGTCCACTGCAGTGGTGTCCTGCAGGCCGTTTTCCCGCATTGCCTCTACGGAGACACCCGAGGAGGCACCGAGGCAGAGGGCTTTGAAGCCGGAGCGCAGGAGCCCCTGCGCGATTAGATCGCGAAAGATCGCTGAATAAAATTCTACCTTCTCTTTCCACGTCTTGTTGGCCCAGATCTTGATTTGGGGATAAGATTCGATCCCTGGACCTCCGGATGGCCCGAACCTGGGTCCGGACATCTCCCGCTGCACCTGATCTTGTACGCTTTGCAATGAGATCAACGGCCAACTGGGACGGGCGAAATCGACCATGAAATCATCTGAGCAGTCAGACAGATAGGCACATGTCCCAGCGTCGTGTAGGGCGTAGAGAACAGAAACTGCAGTCAGGGCAATTGTCAAGAAGAGCATGCGGACCATGAACTTCTTGCCCACGCAGCTGTAGATGAGCTCCAGCTTCAACAGTCTCGCAGCCATGGAGGCTTCTAAACTTCCACCACGAGGGGCAGTCAAATGCAAAGAAATACTCGCCAAAGAAATATTATGGATCTAAATGAGCAATCCCTGACCTTATGTTCTTGCTCAGTTCACCATTTGCAGTCCTGAAATTAATGCAAGATTTGATCTTTTCGAATTCTTTCTGATTGGAGAAAATGCTGTGGCCATTGCCCAATCTTTGAAATCGAGCGAGGGAAAGAAAAAGAGGAGATTTACCAGCAAGAGTAGCGGGAGACGAGATTTATCGTGTGCAAAATCTAGCAGCGGTGTGGTTTCCACCCACCATGAGACCTTGTGTGCTCTTCCTTCCAAACAAAAGCTTCTTCTGCAATTCCGCCGGAGGCCTTTCTGGCCCTTTGACCTTCATTGGAGAGGTCGATGTAGAAAATTTCATCAGATCCAAGAAAACCAGTTTTCTTGATTCTTGATAAATAACTTTTTTTTCACACAGGTCTTCTTGTTATCTGCAACTGAACCAGCAGAATGAAGAGGAAGCAGTGCTTCATTTGTAGACAAAGGCGAGGCCTCCATATTTGTAGACAAAGGAGGCGGAAGCGAGAAATATCGTGCATCCATAAATTTTGACGTCATTTTCTGGGAGAAAAATTCGACCTTATCGAGGATTGCTGGACAGGAGTGATCGGGATTCTGTGGAATAATTTTGTCGAAAGGAACCTGCAGTCGGCCATGGGCATCCGCGTGGGCACTTGAGAACGTCGGTGCGCATCGAATACTCCCGTTGCCAGCTTTAGTTGACAATCACTTTGAACGAAACGACAGTGCAACGAAGGGACCTGGCGCTTTTTTAGTGGGCTAAACATTTGGTACGATGTACTATGTTATGTTAATAATGGGCATACTGTGTTTGTATATTTTTCGTTTGATCTTTTTGTTTGATGAAAATAGAGTGATATTCAATTAACCAGATGAAAAAAAAAAAAAATTATTGAATTAGTGTATAGTGTTTAATATTTAGTGTGTATAATATAATGTAATTATTTTGAATAAAAAAACAATGCAAAAACGAAAACACTTGAGATGTTTTTAGTGAGATAAATATTAAGTACTATATATTAAGTTAATAATTAGTTTAACATATTTACATTTTGTTTCTGGAATAAAAATAAAATGATATTTAATACACAAACTGTAAAAACAAAAATTCAACTATTAATTTATTAACTTACTGCAGCATGCTTAATATTTAATACAAAACATAAATATGTAACCTATAATCCATCCATTCGGCGTAGATAGTTAGTTTATATGATTATTTAAGGAGATTCAAATTCTATTGCAATGAGGGGTATGGAAAATAAGCAGGATCATCCCTGAAAGCAGGGTTTTAGTGCACGTTAAAGATGACTTTTCCTGGAAATATCTTTGGAATCTGCTTTTACGCTATTCCAAAATTTACCCGACTGTCGGTTGGGTTGTGGATGGGATGCAAGATTGAAATTTGGAAAACTGTGCTATGAAATCTTTTGACTACTCGAAACTGCTTTCTTGTCTCTATTTATCGTCGGTGAAGCTCTAAAGCCAGTGACATTGAACCCTCTTTAAGAAAATATCATTTTCCTTGAAGAAATGTATAAAGTTCAGTATAGTATAATATATGTCAGTTTAATTAAAGTTAAGTAAATAATAAATAATAAAACAATAATGTAATGGTAAAAAATGAATAAAGAAAAATGAAAGTGAGAAGTACATTGAGTTAATTTGAAAAATGGGAAATTAAGGGTTATAATAGGTCATTATTTTTACTCTCTTGGTTATTTTTATTTTTTATTTTTTTTCCATTCAGTGGTTTTTTTTTTTGCCAAAGAGAAGAAGCATCGTAGAGCATTTAAAGTATTATAACTAAATGTTGAAAATGTAGTGATGGAAGGTCTTTTGGTTTGTGCTTTAGTTAGTGAAGATCACGGATTTGTCTTTCTCTAGCATGAGTGTGAGTTCATGAATGTATTGGAATAGTCATCAAGGTTGCATGCGTAGTGTTGGAGCTTCATTTACATGGAGCCTTCTTCAATTTGATTACAAGACGAGGTGGCAATTACAAGTTTAGTTAGAACGAATTAAGTCTTCAATGTTGATTGGAGAGAGAACGAGTTAAGGCTCCAGTGTTGATTGGAGAGAGAACGAGTTAAGACTCTTAGTTAACTCGCAATCACAACTCAAACTTATAAATCGAACTAGGCCTCCTTGCATGTTTGAATTCTATATATAAAGAGAAGGACGAAAGAACAAGATCGATTATTCTTGAGAGATCAATTCTTTGTGTGGAATGCACATCACTTGAGGAGCAAGTGCGCATAGATTTAGGAGCTCTTGTGCACTAGGAAACAGGGCCTCTTGTGCGCAAGAAAATAGGAGTAGGGATCAAGAATTCTAAGGGAAATTTAAGGCTATTTGATAGGAGAATAGTTGTGTTCTCAGTGACAGATTGTTGGCTGCAGTTGTGGCATGAATTGTAATAGATCCAATTGCTCAATAAAAATCAATAAAATACCACAACAAAGAAAGCGGGTTTTCCCTTTTGGGTTTCCTATGTAAACAAGCGTGCCAATTTGTGTGCATGTTTTTTTTGTCTCTAGTGTTTTTCCATTGCTTATCAATTGTTAAGGAACTCTGTATCTTGGTGAAAGTGCATTTGGTTTCAATCTTCAGTTGCCTTGTTTTCAATAATTCATGTAAGCACTTGCAAAGTTTCAAGAGAAAATTAACATGACATTAGAGTCAAGTTCAACATAAAGACTAGCACCAAATTGATCAATCAATGAAGAGCGCAATTTAGGTTGAAGGCTTGCGCTATAGTTTTGAAGAGCATTTATGGATCAACAATATGTCGTTCCAAGGACTTAGGGTAGTAAATTGTGTAGAGGGAGTCTCTAACTTTTGCTCATGGAAGGAGCAAATATCAGTGGTGTTGCAAGATAATGGGGTGCTAGAATTTGTGGCAAATTAAATAAATCCACCTCAAGATGCCTAATAGTTGATCCAACATAACAAGAATGACACCAACGCCAGGAGGATCATTCTCGAAGGGGTGAGAGACCATATTATCTCTCATCTCCATGGGAAGAATACAACATACAAGATGTGGAAAGTCATCTTGGATCTGTGTCAGGGTTCCAGTGATGCCAAGAAGCTTGCTCTAAAGGACATGTTAAGAAAAATTTGGATGAGAAAAGGAGAGACCATCATTATGTACCTTTCCAAGTTCACCCAAGTTCAGGATGAGCTAGTTGGAGTGGGAAAGACTGTAGCATACAATGACCTTGTGAGTCTAACGCTATTGGGACTTCATAAGTCATGGGAGAATTTCCAGGACTGTAGCCATTGGCAAGAGAACCTTCCCAACTGGGAAAGTTTGTGGTTAGATTGTGTCCAAGAAGAAATCCAGAGGGGGACTATAGCTGGTAGATCAGTGAAGATAAAGGACAGGGAGAACTTTGCCCTGGAAGGCAAAGGAAACAAAGGCAAGAGCAAGAAGGGCCAAGGAAATGCCAAGTCTAGTCAGAAGGGAGAGAAGAAGAAGAAAAATCTGAGCAAGATCAAGTGCTTCCATTGTCATCAATTTGGGCACTATGCCACTAAGTGTCCTAATTAGAAGAAGGGGTCCAATAAGGATCATGTGGCTACATCAGTTGAGGTAGATGAGTTTTCTTCTCATTTCGAGAAAGACTTCTCATTGATGGCTTTCATGGAAAGACCAGTAGGTAGTAATATATGGTATATTGATTCTAGAGCATCCTTCCACATGACCAGGAACAAGGAGTATTTCAGTCAACTAAAGGAGAAGGACATGCAATTTTATATCGAGCTACGAGAGGATGGAAAGTACTTGACTAGGGTAGTTGGTACACTCATTACTGAGAGGGATTCTTGTAGCTCTCTCCATCTCAGGGATGTCCTCTATGTTCTAGGCTTTAAGAAGAACCTTGCTTATGTTGCTACCCTAGAGAACATGGGTTATGCTGTCATCTTTAGCAGAGGTAAGGCTTACCTCAAGCAATTACCTTTTGGATCAATGAAGCAGATCAGTGTGAGGATAAAAAATCTCTATAGGTTGCAGGTTAAGACATGCACAACCTTGAGCAGCAAGGAAAGAAGTGTGCAGATAAGGGATGTGGGACAAATTTGGCACAAATTCATGGGGAATTTGCATTATGGGGCATTGAAGATCCTTCAGCAAATAGCCATAGGACTACCACTATGCGTTCGACTAGCATGATGTGTGTAAGGGGTGCACACTTGAAAAGTATGTCAAGTCATATTTTCAGGGTTGAGACAATAGAACCAAAGGGTTTTTGGAGCTAGTACATTAAGACGTATGTGGACCCTTCTCTTCTCCATCTCTCATGAGACAAAGGTACTATGTCACTTTCAAAGATGATTATTCTCGGAAGACATGGATCTTCTCTATGAAGAAGAAGGAGGAGTCTTCTCCAAGTTCATGGAGTTCAAGGCATTGGTAGAAAACCATAATAGGAAGAAGATCAAAAAAATGAGGAGTGACGATGACAGGGAATATGTCTCTGATTCATTCAAGGATGTGTGTGCCAAGGAGAGCATTAGGAGAGAGATTACAACACCCCATAACCCTCAGCAGAATTGGGTGGTTGAGAGGAAGAACCATAACATAGTTGGAGAGGCCAAGACTATGTTGCATGCCCAAGGACTACCAATGCCTTTAACAGGTAGAGGCTTGCAACATTGTAGTATTTATGCAAAACAGAATTCCACACAGAGTGCTTGAACAAGTTAAATCAGAGGAGGATTGCACAGGCAAGAAGCCTAATGTTTCACACTTTCATATATTTGGGAAAAAAATTTACTACCATGTGTCTAAAGAGAGTAGGAAGAAGATGGAGCGCGCAACTAAAAATCGAATTTTTGTGGGTTAGAGTGAGACATATTAGTCATATAGGGTGTATATACCATCACTCAAGAAAACAATTATCATGCGGGACATGAGGTTTTAGGAGGATAGCGCTCTAAGGGATTCCTTGGAGTGAGAGTAGGTTGGAGTACCTGAGGAGGAGTTACTTACTCCCAAGAAGGAGCCTTAGCCAATATCACAGATTGAGTCTCAGCCAGGTGGCAAGTGGACCACACAATAGGATGACCAGGAGTCAATACAGGATGAGGAGGAGATACCAAGACAACTGGAGGTAGCCACTCAGTCAGTGACTCCCAACACATGAAGCTGGAAGACAACCAAGTGGGCCAAGTTTTTGATTCAAGAGGCTTAGGAGCAAGTTGAGACTCCTCGCTCTATATTTAGGTAGAGCAAGCAACCACAAAGGTACAACAGATATATAACACTGATGACTGGTTTTTTGGACATAAAGCCTTCTTATTATGAGGAGGTAACCTCTCAACAGGTTTGGCAAGATGCCATGGTGGAGGAATATTCCTTCATCATGAAGAACGATGCCTAGGAGATTGTGCCATGGCCAGAGGGAGAATCAATAGTAGGCTCACACTAGATGTACAAGGTGAGGCATGGAGCAAATGGATGTGTGGAGAAGTACAAGGCCAAGTTTGTGGCTAAGGGCTTCTTGTAGGTTAAGGACATCGACTACGATGAGACATTTGCTCCAATAGCATGTTATTCACCCATTAGGAGGATTTTGGCACTTGCAGCTCAGATGGGGTGGAATATCCATGAGATGGAAGTGAAGACAATATCCTTCAACAGGGTGGTTGAGGAGGATATTTATATGGAGCAATCAGAGGGGTTTGATACTTTCAGCAAAGACAACCATGTTTTTTTGTTGAAGAGAGCTCTTTATGGGCTCAAGCAGGCACCGAGAGCATGGTACACTCGAATTGATAACTACCTTCGAGGATTGGGATTCACTAAGAGTGAGACAAAAGCCAACTTGTACTACATCATGGTTGGAGGGATTTCGATCATTCTAGTGCTCTATATTGACTAGAGCAAAAAACTTGATCCAAGATTGCAAGGCAAATCTTGCAAGAGAGTTTGAGATGAAGGATATAGGGCTTATGCACTATTTCCTCTCGCTAGAGGTATGGTATGGTGATGGGTAAATATTCTTGTGACAGGGGAAGTACACTACATAGATCCTTAAGAGGTTTCATATGCAGGATTGCAGGCCCATGACCACGCCTCTAGTCGTAAATTGGAGAAAGGTGGATGTTAGTAGAGTAGAGAAAGTGGATGCTACATTGTACAGACAATTCATTGGGCCATTGATGTACTTAGTCAACACTTGACCTAATATTTTTTTGTAGTGAACCAATTGAGTTAGTTCATGATGGATCCTACTAGAGTTCATTGGGTTGCTGCAAAGCATGTTTTGAGGTATCTTAGAGGCACGTCAGATTATGGATTATGGTATAGACAGGTTAATGGAGTGATGCTTGAGGGCTTCACAAATGCAGACTGGACATGGAGCTCCACAAATCATAAGAGTACTTTAGGTTTCATATTCAACCTTGGGTCAATAGTTGTTTCCTGGTTCAACACGAAGTAGAGATCAGTTGCACTCAATTCAGCAGAGGTCGAATACATGGCTTCCAGCTTGGTAGTGTGTGAAGCTATCTAGATGAGGAAGTTTCTTATGGGATTTTTCAGGTAGGAGATGGAGCCCACTGTGGTAGAATGTAATAATCAGAGTGACATTAAGATCTTTGAGAATCCAGAGTTTCATGATCGCTCCAAGCATATCAAGATGAATTATCATCATCTCAGGGACTGTGTACAAAAAGGGATAGTGAAGCTACCATACATTCCAATAGAGGAGAATATAAAATATATCTTGACCATGGCATTGGCAAGAGGAAATTTCGTCTATTTCATAGATAAGTTGGGAGTTGTACAAAATCCCTTCCTCGCTAAGGGGGAGTGTCGAAAATGTAGTGATGGAAGGTCTTATGGCTTGTGCCTTAGCCAATAAAGACCACAAATTTGTCTTTCTCTACCATGAGTGTCAGTTCATGAGATAGACTTCAGTTATGATGAGTTGATTTCCAGTGCACTGGAATAGTCATCAAGGTTTCATGTTCATTGTTGGAGCTTGAGTTACGTGGAGTCTTCTTTAGTTTGACTACAGGATGAGGTGGTAGTTACAATTTCAGTTAAAATGAGTTAAGTCTTCAGTGTTGATTGGAGAGAGAATGAGTTAAGACTCTAGCATTGATTGGAGAAAGAATGAGTTAAGACTCTAGTGTTGATTGGAGAAAGAATGGGTATAACTCTCAGTCAATTCACAATCACAACTCAAACTTCTAAATCAAACTTGGCCTCCTATCATGTTCAAATAATATCTATAAAGAGGAGGATGAAGGCACAAGATTGATCATTCTTGAGAGATCAATTCTTTGTGTGGAATGCACATCATTTGAGGAGAAAGTGTGCATAGATTGAAGAGAACTTGTGCGCTAGGAGATGGGGCCTCTTTTGCACAAGGAAATAGGGCCACAAGTACACAAGTAAATAGGAGCAGGGATCAGGGATTCTCAGGGAATGTCAAGGCTATTCAACAGGAAAATAATTGTGTTCTCAGTGATAGATTGTTGGCTGCAGTTGCAACGTGAATTGTAATAGATACAATTGCTTAAGAAAAAATAATAAAATACCACAAAAAAGAAAGCAGGTTTTCCCTTTTGGGTTTCCTAGGTAAACAAGCGTGCCAATTTGCGTGCATGTGTTTTTTATCTATGGTGTTTTTTTGCTGCTTATAAATTGTTAAGAAACTTTGTATCTTGGTGAAAGTAAATTTGGTTTCAGTTTGCAATTGCATTGTCTTCAGTAATTCATCTAAGTAGTTGCAGAGTTTCAAGAGAAAATTAACACTAAATATCATCAAAATGAATCATTGAGCCCCCATTTGAAGCTAGTTTTTCCATTTGGGTTCGCAAGGTAGACACCATGTCCATTGTGTCTTGAATGGTTTGGATATTTCTATATGTTTGTGAAAAACAATGAGGGTGTGAATTCATTTTATTGTGCTATAATTTTGTTGTTTTCTATACTTATTAGATAATGTATGAATTCACATGTATTTTAATGTTTCCTGTAATTGAATTCCTAATGGAGATGAAGAAATATCCATCGTATTTATGTTAGCAACACTAAAAAATTCTCTTCTCATTCATTTCCATGAAAGCCAATGCCTTTATGATGATATCTATCGATTTAATGGAGCCCATGAGATCATTGGACATAATAACATGGTGGTTGCAAATTCTTGGCTCGGTTTCCATTCTCAATGTTCAATTTTAGTGATTCACATTTGTTGGCAACTAATCTCTTCTTTAGGAAATTTCCTCTTTCCTTATAGCACTTATGCTCTCTCTCTCTCTCTCTTCTTTAGAAAATTTACTCTTTCCTTATAGTGCCTATGATCTCTCTCTCTCTCTCTCTCTTTCTCTCTCTCTTTGAGTGATTTCTCATTACAATTCTCATTTCCCTTGGCTATAATTCCAACGCTTGGGGTGAATTGATCCTACTTGAGTTGTTTTCTCTCACCCATAATGCCATACAACATCACTACAAGTTGTGCACTAGTTGTACATGATTTGTGTGAGTTGACTCTTACTCCTTGGACCATTTTGTCATTGATTGAGTTGATTTCCATTATGATTGGATAACTCTATGGCCTAGGTCAATTATTTTTCTTTCTTGACCAACAATTCCTATCAATTATGGAAGGGATAAACCATATGGAGTCATCCACATATGTAGTGCAACCATTGAGGCATTAAATTGGCTCAAACTCCTATAATCCAACCTCAATTTATTCATGTATATGTTTTCCATGACCACTTTGTTTGCTTTAGATAGATGACTTTAATGTATTATTCCCTTCACCACAACAAAGTAGGCATTATGGAAAGCATTGATTCTCTTCAATTTTGAGTTAGGTGGATATAATTCAATAGTTGTTTGGCCATTACTGTCTTCAATTTATGTTGGACAAATTTAGAATTATATATGAGACTACTTCTATAAACATTGGAGTTGATTCCAAGAAAATACAAGTGGCTCACTCATTACTAAATATTAAATTGTTGTTCTAAATCTAAATGCATTGTACATTGGTGTTAAGAAAGTTGATCATTGAGGATAGTGTTCTCTTCTTATTATTTTTGGAGTGTTGATGACCAGTGGTAATTATATTAAATTACATTCAAAGGAAATTTTGGTGGTTTATTTTTGGCTACTATAGTTCGGAAGCATGGACATATCCATATTCTTATTACCATGTCTTTAGTCGACAAACCATTGAGACAAGAATTTCTATGGAGAAGAGTTCTCATTGTGATCTTGTTGTTTGATTGAACAACAAACACAACTACTCCATTTGATTGACAAGAATTTTGAGTGGGGGGTAGAGTATGCATAAGACATGGTATAGCCCATAACTTCAACTTAGAGACTTTTTTGGAATATGGGACAAAATGCTAAGTAGAGTTCGAGACCTAACATTGCTTGTCTAAGTAAGAATAAATAATATTCATTACAATGTAATATGGGTCTTTATGTGCAAGTTACATGGAGAAAGGAACCATACATTCATTCCAATGTTGAGGCTACATTGAGAACAAAAAACTCACATTGCATTGGTTACAACCAAGAAGGCCTTGTAACCAGGAGAGGAAGAGAGGTCATTTACAGGACATATCATAAGAACCTAGTATCCTTTTAGAGGATTGAGCTCTTTATATAAGCTTGTGATTAGAGATTAGAAGACACTTCTATAGAGGACCCATGTTGGTGAAGTGAGTGGGATAATTTCCCTCGTTTTTCAATCGCGGGTATAATATTTTATTATTTAGTCATATCTTATGTTCCTAGCTTATCCTCTAAGTTAGGGAAGGGAATATCGAAGGGCACTTGGGTTGATACCTTGTATAAAGGGAGGATTTTTTATTTATTTTTTACTGTTAAGTTGTATTGGATATTTTTAAATGTTTTTTAGGATGTTAAGTTATAGTGGATATATTTTTGTGTATGAGTAAAAATTCATTTTATTTTTTCCTTCATGTTTGTTTAGGGGGTTGTGAAATTAAAACTGCAAATACCTAATGAACGGGAAAAGATTCTTGAATTTATTTTTGTCTTTTCAATTGAGTCCATTGCTTGTGCATAAGTCTCCACTCTAATATATGAGTTTGAACAATTCACAATAATGAAGTTTGGCTTTCATTATATGTAATTCTTATTTAAAAAAATCTAATCACAAGTGAAATGGTTAATATTTGTCTAGTTTGGAGTTTTAGAAAATAATTCGACTTTCATGAAATTGATAATGGACATTGTTACCCATGTATATAAAAGGGTAACGCTAGGTCAAATTTCTCCTAGGATGCAGATTTGTAGCTAGAAACCTCATATGATCCTCATATAGTAGCCACTAAAATTCCTATTTCCCACACATTGATTAGCTCATCCACTTGATCAAATTTCTCATCAGATGAAGGTAGGTCATAATCATGAGATACATTAGCCACTATTTCATAATAAGTGCTTACGTTTAATGCTTTAGGGCATCTAAATAAGGATAAGGGGTTGAAATCATATGATGGATCATGATTCTTAGAAAGTTGTACTTATTTCCTTGTTTCACTTTGGTGGTTATCCTTTCATCCTAGTCAAGTGTACCATTTTTGGTTTTTATTTTACTTTCCGGGAGGGGCACAAATAGGAGACATGAATAAAGGTAGCAAATCCATATCCCTCCATACTTAACACTCGCCAAATTTTTTAATCTGTTGTCACTTCATTTGTTTGATTGTTGTTAGTCACTTCTACTAGTTCCCTATTTGCCTCAAGTGTACCATTTGTTAAAAGTAATGCTTCCATGTCATGTGTAATTGTCATTGCGAATTCCTATGCGTTAGTCTAGAAAGTGTTGATTCCTATGTAATGAGTTGGATTCATGATCTAGATGTGTCGAATCCAATGTGTTATTTCCTATGTATTTGTACCTGTGGTGATCAATAAAAGTATCTGAAGTGTGATTTGTTGTGTGCAATCAACCGCTCTCTGATCTTTCTCAATTTTATAACATGGTATTACACTTGAACAATAACACACTTCTAAATATCAAGCCCACACAAATTTAACTAATTAAAAAATGATCCACACAACCCTTGGAAACCAAACCAATTAACCACTTATAAAACCAGAAAACCACAAATATTTGCTTCTCATTCTGCATTGACATGAGTCTACAGTTCAACAATGACTCCATAAAATATCATATTCCCATCTCATTGTGAGGATCCAAGAATGATAAGGCAATAATTTGAATGATGGATCTATGTTGCCATGATTTTGATGAAAAACACTTTGGAGGCCTGCATAAATCTGAGCATTGACCTTGTTTCCATCAGCTTAGTGAAACTATAACTATAACTATAACTATAACTATATAATATATATATATATATATATTATATATATTAGATATAAATAAGGATGGAATATGATTCCCGGTTGACCCGGCCGCCTTGGAAAGTGGCATGGTCATAGGCGTGAGCCACCTCCTTCGATGTATTCTATATGTCGAGCCAAACTGCAGTCCCCTACTATGCAGATTCTATCTCTATCGTGAATTTCCTTTCTCACACCACTATTATTCTCGGTCCCAAAAATTGAAGCTAAAATATTTTCCATTCTCACTTCACCGCCCTTGCTGGCTTTGTTGCTTATAAAACCAAAAAAACACAAATATCTTTTATAAAACCACTTATTAAAGATATTTATGGTTCTCTGGTTTTACAAGTGACAAAGTCAACAGGGGCGGTCAAGTGGGAATGACAAAGCTTTTAGCTTCAATTTTTGGGATCGAGAACAATAGTGGCATGCAACAACAGATTTGTGATAGAGATAGACTCTGCACAGTAGGGGACTACAATTTTGCTTGACATATGGAATATGACAGAGGAGGAGTCTCATGCCTATGACTATGCCAATATCCAAGGCATGCGGGTCAACCAAGTATTGTATTCCATCCCATATATCTATATCTATATCTATATCTATCTATCCTATCTATCTATCTATATATATATATTATATATATATATATATATATATATATAAATATTATATATTTTTTTGGAGCTAATGGCAACAAGGTCAATACTCAGATTTATGCAAGCCTCCAAAGTGTTGTTCATCAAAATTGTGGCAGCATAGATCCATTGTTCAAATTATTTCCTTATCATTCTTGGATCCTCACAATGAGATGGGAATATGATATTTTATGGATTCATTTCTAAACTGTAGACTCATGCCAATGCATAATGAGAAGCATATATTTGTGGTTTTATGGTTTTATAAGTGGTTAATTGGTTTGGTTGCTAAGGGTTGTGTGGGTCATTTTTTAATTAGTTAAATTTGTGTGGATTTGATATTTAGAAGTGTGTTATTGTTCAAGTGTAATGTGAAAAATAAAATGAAGAAACAATTATAAAAAAAATTAGCATATCTTCAAATTGGTGGTTCGTGGTGGATACGGTGACACAAGAACATATCACTAATTTGATTATGTATAATCTGTTATAAGTTGGTGGTGTCGTGGGAAGCTAGCAACATCAACTTACACGTTAATTTGATTATGTGTTTAAGAGGTCATCTTGTATAATTGACTTTTGAATACATTCAGTACTCATACTGCCTTCCTTCATAACTGAGGAATACAACAAAAGACCATTTTTTCAACAGATGGAGGTGTGTCCATAAGATGCTTTAGTATCAAGACTGACTGGTTGTGCTCCAGGAGGTCAAGAAGCGTCAATTATGCAAAGCACTTCAAAGATGGTTTGAAGCAGTTATGTTTTAAATGGAGGTCAAGTGATTTCTCGAAGATGTGGTGGTGAAGAAAGAGCCATGTTTGCGAGATTCCAAGGTGGATTGAGTGCTGATGAATACCAGTCAGACATATATCATATTGTTGTTGTAATATGTGTTTTTAATGTTTTCTATGTAATAATTAAGGGAGGGTGTTGGAAGTAATGCTTCCATGTCATGTGTAGTTGTCA
Source organism: Pinus taeda (assembly GCA_000404065.3). Taxonomy (NCBI): domain Eukaryota; kingdom Viridiplantae; phylum Streptophyta; class Pinopsida; order Pinales; family Pinaceae; genus Pinus; species Pinus taeda. Next base: position 40,820 of record APFE031385805.1, read on the forward strand.
TTTCGATTTCCTAGGAATCAGTCTAGAAGATGTTGATTCCTATGTAATGAGTTAGAGTCATGATCTAGATGTGTTGATGTCAGTGTGTTATGTCCTATATATTTGTACCTGTGGTGATCAATAAACATATTTGAAGTGTGATTTGTTGTGTGCAATCAATCACTTGCTGATCTTTCCCAATTTTCTAACACAATTTTGGGTTTTTCTTTCACTTTCCAGGAAGGGCACAAATAGGAGACATGTATAAAGGTAGAAGATCCATATCCCTCGATACTTAACACTCACCATATTTTTAAATCTATTGTCCCTTCTTTTCTTTGGTTGTTGTTAGTCACTCATACTGGTTCCCTATTCGCCTCAACTTATGAGAAGACAAGCTTGAAAACTGCTTGAATGTTGGTACAATAGTGAAAATAAATAAATACTAAATCATACGTTGAAATGCTAAAATGAAAAATAATGCTAAGGGATGAATGTTGAAAGAAAATTTAACTTGAGCTCTAACCACTCAAGTGAGGCTATCACCCCAGTCCCATGTTTATCATTCCTATCAAAGTAAAAGGAACTTATGAAAACATCTTGGCCCTTATGAGCAATGACCCACTTCATCCTAAAAGGAGTTTTAAATGAAATTAATGAAAGGTTGCTAAGCAAGTCAAACCAAACAAAGAAAAAGGCTGACGAAAGGATGGAAAAGGTAGTTCCAAGGAAAGGGTTACTCACGTAGATGCAAGTGCTCCCTTCATAAAGATGTTCATGGATGAAGTTATTGCATAACCAAGTATAATACTATGAAACCTCTCATAAAGTACACCACAAACCATATCACTCATTGTCAAGAACTATTGATTGAATGGTTGGCCAAGGAACTTTTCCTCCCATAGGTTTGGAAGCACCTAATGGGGGCATTCGATGATATTCCCATACATAAATTTGACAAGTTGTGTCATGCCTTAAGCTAATATGAATTTTGAAGAATATTCCTTGTGTAATATACTTACATGCATTTGACATCAAATATGGTCCACCTTTTATGCTTCAATGACTTTTGTGATCATGCTAGTTTATCTTACTTGACTATTTGAGCTCATGCTTAATGATGATCCAACCATCACCATGGTTATTTTGGATGATGTTGGTGATGATACACTCATATTCCTCTTGGACAATGACGATACATGCTTTCGAGGGCCTTCCACTACACCTTTGACATTGCACATTTAAATTAGTGATGTTGAATTAGATGATGATATGACATACATATAGAGACGATTCCTTACCCTTTTTATCTTGGGTGTTTCCTTTTGGAGCTAGGGTGTTGCACATATGCTTGAGGAAAACACTTGTTAGATGAGCTTTAACTTTTATGTTGATGCGCGGAGCTCCTTTAGTACCTTGATGAGATATTGGGGCAACTCTTGATGATTGGAGGTGACTTTTGAACTAGTATATGCCTCCTTAATGGAGGGATGCACCTTTTCATGATGTGACATGACCTTTGGGTTAGTTTTAGCCCTATTTTGAGATGATCAACCTTTGAGGCATTTTAACTCACAAGTGTTAGTTAATTTGAGAATAATTTTTATGTTTTAGCATGAATGAAGCTATTTTGGGGGTTGGCTTGATGACCTATCCACCTTGTATCATGTATTTTTATGTTTTTAGGGACCTTGAGCCTAATTTGGAGTAAGTTTCTTTATTAACCTCATATAAATAGGGGAGAAATTCACTTGATTTTATCATTGTCACACTTGGAGATCATTCATTCTTTGGATACCTGTATTTTCTCTTTTGTACACTATGGAGCACTAGTTGTGTGATTTTCTCTTCGGAGAGTTTCGTGGATGGTTCTCTTTTCATGGATGATTATTGGTGATATTTGATGTTATGTGCTACTGTATGTAAGTTATATTCTTCCAATATTTTATATTGTTGGTTGATTGAGTTATTTAATATGCATAAAATTTTGTTGATGTTTTCTACCTCTAACTTCTCCTTGTATGAGGTTTTTCATCAAGTGATCTTGAGGTGACCTAAGTTTATCTCCCTCCCTTTATTTTCCCAAGAAAATAGAAGGACATTAGGGTTGAAGGATTAAGGGATGCTATTTTGTATCCCTTAATTTCTTTGAATCCACATCCATATATTTTCTTCCAAGTTTTTTTACTCATAGAATCCATTATCCCTAGATTGAGAAAGGCACTAGTCCTATTTCTTATGTCAATCTTTGAAGCCCTATTTTTTTATTTACTTTTTTTAGGACAAATTAGGTTTTATTTATAGAAAAATCATACATTTGTATGGATGATATTTTCCTAGTGTTAGGGTTTGTATACAATTAATAGGAAAATCAAAAGTGTCATTTTATTATTGGTAGCATGGTGTTGGCATTAATGTCAACCATAGAGTCAGCCAACGGGGAACTTATGTCAAACGGATTGATGAGATTGTGCATAATGAATGATAGGTGTTTTGGTGCTAAATATAGTATGCAGAGGTGTAATGAAGCAAGTGCTACAAGACTTCAGTTATCATACTGTCTGTGTTTGCTACCGAAATTTGATACTTAGGTAATTCACTAATGTTGGAATATATTAATGTGAAGTGGATCATGGTTAATGAATTGGTCCATGGAATAGTGGAAGACTTTATATGAATTTATGTAGTCAAGCATGCGAGTACTTGGTGCATTGATTACTATGATGATGATCAATTAATTGTCTTGATCTGGTCATGGTGGTTGGGTTAATTTGGTTGAAAAATATCCACGAATGAATGTGTTGGCTTATTTTGTTTGTGCATGTCTGATTTGGAAATACATCTAGTGAATTGATCCAACCAACGTAGTGGATAGAAGCCAATGGTTGGATCTAGTTCTTGTTGATGTCTGTAATTAAATTGTTAGAACATAGCTCGATTTGAGGTTTTTGAGGAGTGTGATTGGAGTTGTTTGTATTTTCTTGTAATGTAGTGCAAGTGGATTGGTAACAAAGTGCGATTTGATGGATGGTGCAGTGTGTGAGTATATGAGAAAATTAGTGTGCATTTCACTATAGTCGGAGGGATTGTGATCACTAGATCGACGAGGTAGAGTTTTAGAGTGCATGCGATCAAGTTAACTGAGGAATTGACAGAGCTAGGTCAAATGATCGTTGAAGTGGTCATGCACTGATCTGGTCATGGAGTAGTGGTTTTGGTGACTTGATTGTCTCTGAATTTAATTCAATCATGGTTGATCTTGTCATGATCCATGATGCTTCATTTGGTCTCATAATGGTATGAACACATCAATTGATTTGGTAGTGGTGTGGCATTAAAGGGGCCCAAACCAATTAGTTTTAATATGTATTGCATTGGATCATTTCATGGTTGGATCGATTATGGGTGTTTATGTCAGCCTATAGTGCTATATAATTATAGATAGTATGGGATTTGGAATGAACACTATGCATACCCCTTCCAATGGTGTGTTGATTTGTCTAATAGTGAGGTAGAGTCATGAGTGTAATGGGGTGTCTTAAAGAGTGCTAAAAAGTGTGCATTCACCTGGTGTGATGAAAAGTGTTGTATAGTTACAATATGCCATCAAGTTTTAGATCGATTTAGAGATGGAGTAGAGTGATTGGTTGAGGCCAATTACATTATGGAATGAGTCACTTTTTTATGGAGGTGTGATTGTGATTTTGAAGAGGCGCAATCACTAAGACAAAGTGCACACTGTGCTGGTATGTATCCTATAGAGTATCAATGTTAGTTTTGGTTGGGTGTAACATAACAGAGTGCAATGGAAGCTTGATGTTTATGTGATGGGTAAACGTTAAGTTGTTATGCGCTGGAGCGACTATGGGATGCGAGTTGAGTTGGCTCATATTTTAGTAATGCAATGTAAGTGGTAAATCGATTTGGGAGTGAAATTGATAGAGATCTATTGTGTATGGAGCATCGAACTAAGGTTTTGATGAGATTTATCTTGAGTTTGATTTTGTACACCTATAGCAGAGCGATTTGAGGGAGAATGAAGTGTTGGATCGATCTCAGTCTTAGTGGGGTCTAGTGCATGTGATGTAAAGCAATGGTCTGTAATAGTAATGCGTTGGTAGCTTGAAGAATAGTATTTGTGTGCTAAAAATGTTGTTGCAGGGGTTAAGTTATATTGTGAGTATCTATGTGATGATAGAGAGATCAACCTGTGCGATGGGGAATTAACATAGCTACAAACTCCAAGTTTTTTTGTTTTGTGCTTGAAGGCTAAATATATACATGTGCATTAAGTATAAGAGACTGGGATATGTATTATCAATGTTGGTACCTATGGAGCAAAATGAGTGTGTGGATGCCAAGAGACCTTGTGCAATTTAGAGGTTGTGTCATAGGCATAATGTGAAGGTCAAATTTGATGCTAACATGTTTCCATTGTAGGGGTTTCATTGCTAAATACATTGTTGTAGTTTTCTTGCATGCTATTGTTCTATCACAAAGCAGTTTTATGGCTGATGTATTGAGGGAAGAGTATTGAGAAGATAGATTCCTGTATGGTGTTATGACTTTTATCTTTGCCTTGTATTTGTATTGATGTAAAAATGATGTAATGCTGAGTGTCAGTCTTGTGAGGTCAAAGTGTTTGGTTAATATGATTGTTGTTGTCTAGTGTAAGAGGAGTGATGTATAATGTTGCTAGGGTGCTTGGGTTTGACTAATATCATTACATGTTAGAATTTGGTTGTATGTTGCTGGTTTAGTTGATAGTGAGGTGATTGATGAGTAGAATTATTGTTGTGTGTGAGAGAGATTTTTGATAGGGTTTGTATTGGAGAGAGAGTTTATTATTTAATGTATTGTTGATGTGCAAAAAAAGTTACGTGGTTCTAGTATGAAGATAGATGAAATGAGGCCTATAAATGTTTGAGTGGAGAATAGTGGGCCCAATATGAAAATGTATTAAATGTGGTCCACAAGAGTTTGAGGGTTGGGGCCTTGAGTGTGGAAATTGCTGGCTTGCTCAAGAAGTGGTGGATTCCTTCCAGTGGTGGCTTGAGAAATTATTGGAGGTATGGGACTCCTATAGGTTGGGGCTTGCAGGATGTTGAGGCCTGTAAAGTTGTGGAAGTGGTGGCTTCCATCTAGTAGTGGCTTAAAGCGAGTGGTTGCTCACGTACATCACAAGTCGAGGCTTACACACCAGTGGAAGGCAGGGGAAGATGATGTAAAGAAGATTTTGCATAATAAGAAGAAGAGAAGAATAAAAATATAGTGGTTTTTCTCCTGGAATGGTTTTCACCTAACATTTGGTGTTCCTATGTGTTTGATTATGTGTTATGTGGTTTGATATTTTATGTGTTTCTTATCCATATATTATATTTTGATTTGTTATGTTGTGCTGATATTTTTTGTTGATTAAGTGGCTTGTAAAGAAAGGGAAAAAGTTGTAATGGGTGATCCATCTAGCACAATATTGATTCACCACCCCCCCCCCCCCTTAGTATTTTCAAGCATCCAATAATTGGTATCACAGTGAGTGTCTTTAGGTGCAGCTTGATTGCTAGAAGGAAGATGTGGTGAAATTTTATAAAAAAAATTATAATGGATCATCAAGGAGTGTCTCCACTCAGTGTCGCAAATTACCAGGTATGGAAAGAAAACGTTAAATCTGAGTTGTCATCTTATGGATCTGTTGTTTGGAAGTTTCTATGTGAAGGTTGCGGCAAAGATCCCCTCTCAACAAAGGCATAGAAGAAAAATCCCCAAGCAAAGTGTGTGATGTATAACGATATTCACAATGCAAATCTTGATAAGATAGTGGATCTGACATCTGCAAAGGATATAAGGGATAGATTACAGATCTTGTATGAATGAGACATTGACAACAATTGCAACAATGGAGAGTAAGAAGAATAAAAGAAATAGGAAGGAGAAGGGAACTCAAAATATAGTCTCATTCCAATGAGATCCAACCCCCTAGTAAAAACTAATCACCATGAGGAGAAATTAGAAGACAAAGGCTCAAGAGAACCAAATGTGTTGTACCAAGACATGTATGAAGGTAATGGTGATGGTGAGTTATTTCTCATGTATGCATTAGATAGTTTTGATGGTATCCTTTTAGATTTGAACAATCAAGGTGATGATGTAATGGTTCTTTAAGCTAAACTTGAGTCAACCATGTTTGTAATATATGGACTAGTTGTTGAAGCAGAAAGGCTAACAATTATGAACTAATATTAGGTAAGATTATTGCAAATATTTGATGAGAAGGAGAATGAGCTCAAAGAAGAAATCCTAAAATTGAAGATATAGTTACAAGAGGAAAAAAGAATGGATGATATGACGAGTAGCTAGTTAAAAGAAAGTGAGGACCAATGCAAATCTAGAGGCTAAAGTTTTCAATATGAGGAAAAAACTAGAAAAAAAGAAGACAAGTAACTCAATATGGAGAATAGCACCAAGGTTTTGGACAACATCCTCAATAGCCAAATATATCCCTTGATTGGATTTGGTTCAGGGTTTCATAAGGGATAATCTAGCTCATAGGTTAATGCAAACATAATGGAGCACCTAAAAGGCTTTTAGCAGATAATGGAAACAAAAAGAGTAGCAAAAGAGGTAACATTCGACAGAAACATCAACCAAGGAATAGAGCAAGAAGAGTACCTACATCAAGAAGGCCACTCACTCCAAGAGAAGAACATGGCATATCTTCAAAGAATAAATGACAATCCCTTTGATCCCTTGGTGAATGAGGTGAGTGTTACATTTGTCACAACTATGGACATGTTGTAGGTAGATGTAGGAGCAGACCATTCAAACCTAATCAACAAAGTATGCAAAAATTTGGGAAACCAAGGAGATCAACATCTATCAGATCTAATGCATGAACTATAAAAATGATCAATGCAAGACATATATATCATGTGAGAAACAAAAGACGTGATCCTATAGCCTCATATCTCGATCATGCGAGGTACCGCACTTGAGATAATTTTGGTCACATGGCCAGAGATTTAAGTTCTTCAGTTCCTCAAGGAAAGGTAGACAAAAGGACAAGCTTACCCAGAGCAAACCTAGTATAAAACCAAAAGAGAATTCACATATTAGAAAGAAAAATGCCATGGTGTGGAAGAAGAAGGAGCAACGACAAGTCAAGTAGGAGAAGTCAGTTCCCACTGCAGTCCACTGATTTCAGATGTATTCATAAAAAATTACATAAGAGTAATGTAAGGCCTGCATGGTCTTAGGGGGCGCATATGGAAACAATAGGGGAAGCATGAGAAAGTCATTAATATGAGTTGTAGCATAGTATGAATGAGAGAATCAAAGCAATATTAGGTCCAGAGGATCAAAGAAAGGCTTGGAAGGTACATGAGCTCAAGGGGAGCTATGTGTGCAACTAGGGTATCTAGGCTTGCATACTATTTTTCATATTACTTTCACTCATTATTTTGTAGCAAAACCATATGGTAGTATTCATGAGTTGGAAGTTGTGAATCAACCTTGCATGTACTAGTTCATTGTCATCATTTATCAGTTTCGTTAAGTAACCCGAGTATGAGTCATGTATGGGAGAGAGAGTTGTTTGGCATGCATAATAATGAACTATTTATTTTTTCCATGTAAGAAGCTTTGAGGGCATTGATCTACCATTGTATGTAATTTATTATCACTCAGTTAAGTTGGTTGTATACTCATGGTTTTATATATACAGAGGCGAGAGAGTCATTTGTTGAAATAAGTCACTTGTATCAACCATGTATGGGTTTTGGGTGTCATTTTTGTAGCTTTGTATTCCATTGGTTAAGCCATTTACTTTCTTGTTTATCATTGGTCATGGGTTGTTGTGATACCATGGTCTACTAATGTAGCCTCTTGCATGTGGTAAGGAGGCAAAAAGCAACAAAATTCAGTGGAAAACAACTATAAGAAGATGATTCCAGCCCTAATACATGTTTAGGTGAAGCAAGTTCAACAAGAGGAAGTTCATGGTGTTAGCATGGTTGGCTTGATTTTACATTGATTGCAAGTGGAACAAGTATGAGAAAAAATTTCCTTGTTTCTAATGATTAGTTTTGCAGGATTTTTGTAGTTGGTTATGCTTCACTAGAAAAAAATCGATATTAACAAGGTTCATCAGTGTCAACCTTGTGTTTCAACAAGTTTTACCACCCTTTTACATTAATGTTGAAGGGGGAGAATATGACCAACCAACTTGCATTGAATGAAGATCAGTTTGGTAGTGTGTTTGTAGGTTGCCATCAAAATGGTGTTGGAATTGACATCAACCATATAGTCATCCAAATGGGCATTGATGTCAAACAGATTGATGGGCTTGCACATAATGAATGACATGCTTTTTGGTGTTAAAGATGTTTTGCAAAGATGTAATGAAGCAAGTGCTACAATACTTTAGTTACTAGACTGTTTGTGTTTGCTACCATAATTTGATACCTTGGTAATTCATCAATGTTGGAATATATTAAAGTGAATAAGATCATGGTTAATGAATTGGTTTGTGGAAGATTAGAACACTTTAAATGAATTGATGTGGTCAATTATTTGAGTCCTTGGTTCGTTGATTACTATGATGAGGATCGATTAATTTTCTTGATATGGTCATGGTGGTTGGGTCGATTTGGTCCAAAATCTCCATGAGTTAATGCGTTGGTTGATTTGGTCATACCTCTAGCGAGTTGATTCGACCAACGTAGTGGAACAAATTTAATGGTTGGATCTAGTTTGTGTTGATGCCTGTAATTAAATTGTTAAACCATAGATCAATATGAGGTTTTTAGGAGTGCAATTGGAGTTGTTTTCATACTCCTATAATATAATGCCATTGGACCAGTAGAAAAGTGCAATGTGGTGTATGGTGCAATGTTTGAGTATATGAGAAAAATAGCGTGCATTCAACTATATTCTAAGGGACTTGATCACTAGATCGATGAGGTAGAGTTTTAGAGTGTATGCGATCCAGTTAAATGAGGCATTCATAGAGCTTGGTCAAATGATCATTGAATTGATCATGTGTTGATCTGGTCATGGAATAGTGGTATTAGTGGCTTGATTTGTTCCACACATTGAATTCTATTAGGCTGATCTAATCATGACCCATGATTCTTTATTTGGTCTCATAATGGCATGAACACATCAATTTATTTGGTAGTGGTGAGGCATTAAAGAGGCACAAAACAATTAGTTTTAATATGTATTGCATTGAATCATTTCATGGTTGGCTCGATGGTGGGTGTTTATGTTCACCTGTAGCACTATGTAACTATAGAGACTGTGAGATTTGGATTGAAAGACTATGCGTACCCCTTCTAATGATGTGTTGAATTAATTGACCATGAGGTAGAGTCATGAGTGTAATGGGGCATATCGAAGAAGGTTGAAGAGTGTGCGTTCACCTGGTGCGATGAAAAGTGTTGTACACTATTACAATATGCCATCAAGCCTAAGATTGATTTAGAGCTAGAGTAGAGAAATTGATTGAGGCCAATTACATTATGGAACAAGTAAGTTGTGATGGAGGTGAAATTGTGATTATGAAGAGGCATGATCTCTAAGATAAAGTGCACATTGTGCCAATATTTATCCTATAGATTATCAGTGTTAATGTTGGTTAGGTGCAACATAACAGAGTGCAATGGCATCTCTGATGTTTATGTGGTAGGAATATGTCAAGTTGTTGTGTGTTGGAGTGAGTATGGAGTGCGAGTGGAGATGGTTCATATTTCAATAATTCAGTGCGAGTAGTGAATCGATTTAGGAGTGAAATTAATAGAGTTCTACTATCTATGGAGCATCAAGCTAAGGTTTTGATGAGATCTACCTTGAATTGGATTTTATACAACTTTAGTACAATTTTTTGAGGGAAAATGAAGTGATAGATCGATCTCAACCTCAGTGGTTGTTACACAATATTTTTTCACACCTCCCGCACTTCCTTGTGGCATACCCCGAAGTGCCTAAAACGTGACCATCATGTAGTCTACTAATTTAGACATGAAGCTTAGATCCTCCCTAAAACATTGATTAGAAAATGCCTTGAGCTTCCGCTACAGGAAATGGCTCTAAAACCATAATTTTAGAATCATCGCTCCTCTCATACTAAAAACCGTGATGGTCGCTAGTTGCATTATACTAGCCCAGCCATGCCATCGCTCTATTGGCTTGGATACCCGCAATGATCCCTAAAAGGAAATTTCCACAAAGAAGACAAGAAGCTTCGTAATCTAGAAGCTTCCAGAATGACAAGCTGGAGGTTTTTCGGCATGGATGAGGTCGAGTTCTCTCAACTTGGCCTTTTGGTATTATCCCTATGAGCTACCTCCTTGAGATGAGGGCCTTCTCCTATCTTTGGAGAGATCCTAACTCCCTTTCCATGCCTATATATTCATCTTCTCCCATTTCCAAATGGTTGGACTTTGGCTATTTTCACCCTTATGCTGAGATTGTACCTATATGCTATTCATTTTGCTTGGAGAAGGAGTGCTTGGAGAGCTTAAGCTTGGACTTGGACATTCACTCAAGGAGAGCTTATTGACATCAATGCTTGGTTGTATGCTTCATCGTTTATTCTATTAATATATACAACTTCTAGTTCATTTTCCATAAATGTGTATGCTGATGTATCATTTATCTTAACACTCCTTGATCTATTAAGTAGGTTACATTTGATTATGTTATTTATACTTGTATGCTTTGTTGTGTCTTGATCTCTTGTCTAGGCATATAAACACTGTGAGTAGTAGGACCGAGCCAGTGATGCAAGTGATTCAAGGTCTTCAACAAAGGAGGATGTGATAGCATCAGAACGAGGTAGGTCATCTTCTTCATCTCTTATTTCAATTGTAACTTAGGAAAGTGTCCAATAGATTGTCACATGGGTTGCTAGTCCCACTTATTGGGCTAGAGGGATCGTCTCTGTCCGCAGATAGGATTGCATAGACCACAAAATGGCGACTCCATTGGGGAAGCTATAACCCTTTCCATCCATTCCTTTAATTAGATCCTTTTACTAGTTAGAGAAACCATCAATTTCTCATCTTATCTACATCAGTCTAGATTTATACCATCACTGATTACTGCCTTAGAGTGATAAGTATGGATTGTTTATTGGAATATTTTTTATTTTTTCCCATATTCCTCACCCATCGTGGGTTTAGCTCTAACAGTCGCACTATGAGCACGAGTTTTTACCTGTACAGTGTTGATGAAAAAAAAATTCTTCACTGTTTACCCACACTGAAAATCATCACTACTTTTGCTATACAAAGTAGTGTTGATGACCCCAACCATCATGGGTTTGGCTATGCAAAGTAGCGATGATAACCCAATCATCATAGGTTTTGGTATCTAAATTAGTGCTGATCCTTGAATGTGAGAATTTTTAAGGTTTCTTCCTTATAATCTAGTGTGTCATGGCCCCTAAGGTCTTTTCCCATCCTATATGCTTGTATTTATCAGTTATTTGATTGATTGTCTTGATTGATTTGCAAAATTTGTCTTATTGGCTTTGAAATGAAATCTTACTGAGTTCTAGGGTTTTTGGTCAATTGGTCATTGCTTGCTACTTGTTGGTTTCATTGAGATGTTTGTTTTGTTGATTGATTGAGTGTTGTTCTCTATGGAAATCATTGAAAACGCAATTTTCCATTTGTTTTAACTTGTATTTCAAAATTTACCTTTCGTGAAAATGCATTAGATTAGTTACATTGAAAAGTTATTTTTTGAGATTCATTATTGAGAATAGATCACATTTTTCATTGATTGAAAGCTAAAAATTGTATTAGGTGCATCAAATCATTCAAAATGAAAAGAAAAGCATAAGTCATATAAGTGCATCCTTGTAAATTAAAATCATTTTTCTTTTGAAAATTTGCATTTAGGATAGTGAAAAGTGGAAATCATTTTTACTTTTGGCATTGTGTTTGGAAGAAGAAAGTGAAAGTTAGTGGAAGACATGTTGTTTGATGCATTTTGTTTGCGGCATTATTGATCAAAATTTTGTCCCTTGATTAGTCTAGCTTTCATTGAAATGAAAAGCTTTATTTTTGTCATATAACTGCATCATAGGGATTTAGGTGACATTGTTTTGAGCCTTAAAACCAAAAATTAATTGAATATAAACATTAAAATTTATCTCAATTAACCTAAGGAGCATTTGGAACTTAACGCAAATATCTAGAGGTCTAGGCTAGAGACGTGTTCCAGCGTCTTTAAACATAACAATTTTCGTTAACTGCTTGCAGCGTATCCCGGGGGTGAAATCCCATCCCAGTATGGATGTATATAGAAGGTTCTCTAGTACTTTTGGGTATATCATAGGCAATTCATTATGATAAGTATATAGGGATGCTCTCATCGAACGGTTTGGCATTAGATAGCGCTAACACGGACTCATGCTTCCCGTATCGTCACGTATATATTGGGAGACCCCATTAGGTTGTTATCCTTTAGCCACAGGTAACCAAGTCAACCACCTTGTAAACATGATACACTGAACACAACATTCGGGGAGATTGGCCACCATACGTTAAGTCCTTGGTTTCAGCTAAGGTGTACATAGCGGTTCACAGATACTTGGTAAACCCTTTTGCCTAGATTACCCCTTTTTGATTTATTTTTGTTAAAGTTCTAAACTTAATTAATTGATCACGGAAAAACATACTTCGTGTGGAAATACTCCTTATTAGATCTTATGTTGATACCAATGGCAACGTTTCTCGAGCCTACTAGTCAAGGAAAATCCTCTTACGGGAATCATAGTCCTTTTCCTTCTTTCGGAAATGCCAATGCTCCTTGTATGGCAATGTTGTCCCTTCCTAGATTGACCATTGGTCTACCAGTTTGGTTATTTTCGACGTCGATGATTCCGAGTGTCCAAACTTCTTTTCAACCGAGTTCTCCTCCACCTGAACAACATCAACCTCATGTTGATCCTAAAGTTGACCCCTTGCCTTCTTCTCCTATTTCTTCACGCCATTCTTCCTCTTCACCTAGTGAAAGTTTGGATTCTAGTAAATAGGAAGCTAAGAATAAGAAGGACAGGACGAAGAAGAAGAAGAAAAATAATCAAGAGGGAAACCAAACAACTATTATTACCGATGGAACTAATGAAGAAAACTCTTCCAACCATCCCCGAAAATTAAAATTCCCTTACATGTTATATAAGGGTGAACACCTTCTTCATAAGTGTCTTGGTATTCCCAAGGTCTTAGAAGTGTGGTCCATGGGCTCACATCGACCTTTGCCACCAACCTCCAGAGTTCATGTTGGTGACAGGCCTTCAACTCGTAAATTCCATGGGAAAAAGGGAAAAGTCAAATTTCCCTGTAAGTTGTGTGAAGTTAATCATCCCATTCACCTTTGTCCTCTTATGGATAAAGCTTCCAAAGAGTTGGAAAACCTTATAGCTTCTCAACCTTTTCTTTCGTCTAGGTATCGAAAACTTTCCCTTGATCCTTCGCTAGTTGATCATGAGATTGATCAAAAGTCATCTTTGGTCAACCCCACTCTCTCTGAAAGTGAGTCTCATGAGTCCGTTCTCAACCAACCATTGGTTGAGAAATTGGTAGACTTGGCTCCAACTTCAGTTAACTGTACCTTTCTAGTAGAGAGTGAACCTCATTCTGCTCAATTTCTTTTGGTTTCTTTAGTTTTGAATGAACTAGAGGTAAATCCTCTTGTTCCCAAGGTGCATGAGAGCATTTCTTCTGTTCCCATCGAGAAAGAGGGAAACTATCATGTTCCTACGACACCCCCTCCAAGTAGTTTGATCACTTCTTTTGATTGGAGTCGACTAGCAGGATATCACCTTCCGTCTTATGTGCCTTTCTATTTTACAGTACGGGCTTACCATATGGCCATATCTAGCACAATCATAGATGAGGGTGAATCTGTTAGAATTTTGTCCTTAACTACTTGGCAAGCTTTAGGTTCTCCTCAACTTGTCCCTGTCACCCAAAATATGTTAGTATTTAACATAGGAACCAGTGAACCGTTAGGGATCCTTCCTAAGTTACCTATTAATTTGGGAGGAAAGACTATCTATATAGATGTGATGGTTGTCCAAGGCCCTTTAGATTTTAATCTACTCCTTGATTGTGACTATGTTTATGTCATGGGAGCTCCTGTTTCTTCTCTCTTTCGAGTGATGTATTTCCAGCATGAAGGAAGCATTGTGATCATTGATCAACTTACATTCATTGGTCCTGAATCAACTCCCTATCAACCATCATACCTAGGTTGTTCTTATATGAAAGCGGTATCACCCCCGCCACAGGTTAATTATGTGGTCACCTGTTCAGTGCCCACATCAACTAATGATCTAGGAGGTGATGTGGTACATCATTTACTGGGGGCATTGGAGCCCGATTTCTCATTTGGATCCCTAGACATGTATCCCTTCCAGAGTGTTGTTCTCCCATCTGATGAGAACCTCTTGGAAGCCATGGCCTATTTTGGGTTGTGATAAAGGGTCTTGGAGCAGAGTTCCATGTCTTATGTCAAGCTCCTTAAAAAATGAAACAAGGGATATGAGGATAGTTCTTTAACTATGTCAACCTCATTAAAAAATGAAATAAGTATCCATGAGAAGAGTTTCTTTACTTGTGTCAAGCTTGTTAAAAAATGAAACAAGGTGTCATGAGCATGGTTCTTTTCCTGTGTCAAGCTCATTAAAAAATGAAACAAAATGCCTTCCAATTCGAGTCTTTGATTAGATCTCATAAAATCCCACTCGAGTCTTTCGCTTGATCTCATAAGTGAACCTTCATTCCATCCACTTGTTAGTAACCTATAGTCTACTTAGGTGAATGAAATGAAGCTTGGGGGGCATGTACCTCAAATTGAGTCATTATGCTAGGGGCATGTAAACTTATCTCAAGCATAGTTTTTTTGTTTTGTTTCAAGCTTGTGTAAAAATGAAACCAAACCCAAGCATAGTTTGTCTCCATTTCAAGCTTGTGTAAAAATGAAACCAAATCCAAGCATAGTTTTTCCTCATGTTTCAAGCTTGTGAAAAAATGAAACCATCCTCAAGTATACTCAAGCATAGTTTCGCATGTTTCAAGCTTGTGTAAAAATGAAACTATTTCCCTTTTTACCTCTCATGATTGGTGTTTTATCAGCTTGTTTTTGCTAGATGAGCCTTGGTTTTGTCCATTCCATCGTCACCATCTCTTTGGTTGATCATATGCTTTCACTTGGTTGTTTTACCCTTACCTGGGGAACATCTGCAATGAGTGGCCTTATTAGCCAACCTCTTTACCGTCACGTGTTTTGAGCAATTCCCTCATGACCAGAACTAGTTGCTATCTTTTTATACCACTCGTTCCTCAAGGAGGAGTCATTTTTCAGCTCTTTTCTAACTCTTGAAATATGAAAATATTACCGAGTACTTTTCATTTCGAACTCGTTAAATTAATCAAATTGACATCGTCTCAGTATATGTTTACCACTTTTTCGGTCTGGGATTGAATATTTACGAAAAAAGTACACCTTGGTCGATATGGTCAAGAGGTTCTCTCGAATATTGTTTTCTACCTTTTCGGGTTCAAGAGACAAATTACGAAAAGGGACATGATGGAGTTTTCTTTTTCATCTCTTTTTCAAACTCTCTAAATATGAAAAAGATACCAATTTATTCTTCTGTCAGACTTGTTAAAAAATCTTACGACGAAAGACTCGTCACCATGATGAGACCGAGTTTCTACTTCCTAGGACTCATAAAACTTAATAGGATGGATTCATTCGAGGAATGAACTTATATGACAAGAATATGCTATCCCCTTCAATCTTATGATAAAAACTAATTGGGGTACTTGCTAGAAATAGTGGGGAAAAATGAAAATGAAACATTGTTTGTATAGGCACCATGTCGCTCTTGAACATGACACTCTTCTGCTTCTCATATCGAGTTTGGGATATCCTCACTCAGTAACTTGTCCTCCTAGGTTTTAGTGATACATTTTTCCCTCTCATATGACTATTCCACTTCGTCATAATGACCTTTAGTCCTATGTTGAGTCAAATGCTACCACACTCCGGAGTCGTGCCACCAATGTTAAAGAGAAGTCCTATCTCTATTCTATTACCTATACATTGTCTAACCCTTTGTTATAGTCTTGGATGTTATTCATTTCATTCCACTTTATTCCTCATTTTGTGTCGATGATGGGGGACTCATCATGGCCCTCCTTCGACGAGTCACTTCTTGTCGACTTCAGCTCATTATCTGAGAAAATGACTTATAAACTCCCTTTCATTACCTTAGAGCTTGCATGCCTTAATGGCAAGTTCTTCACATTTGACGACATATTTTCACCATTGGCCTTCAGTTGGATGATTCCACAATTATTCGACTTCAGCTTCATTTTTCACATTCATGGATTGTACTATCGTACCTTGAGAACCATTGTCATTACTGGTGGTTTCCCTCGTGGTTGTTAACAATTTCCATTATTGACAGGTAATCAGGTGGTTTTCTAGCATGTTTGACTTCGACACATTCATTCGCATGTTATAACTCATACTTTGATCAGGTTGGGACAGAGCAGAAGACCTTGAGTCTTGTATGATACGACTCAGGCTGCGTGGAGTTATGTATTATTCATGATTGTACACATGTTTCTAGTATACGGATGGTTATGACCATACCATGGGACTTTACATTTACGATGATCCTTCTATATCAAGTGGTTGCGTCCATACCTTGGATCTTAGATTTACAAATGATCCTTCTCATTCGATTGGTTGCGCCTATACCGTGGATCTTTTTTATAGTCCTTTATCAGGATGGATGTGTCCATACCATGGATTCATGTTTTGATATCAGATATGTATATGTATATGCATCCTTGATTTGTAGGTCTCCTGGAAGGGTTGGTTCTCATCCTTGAAAAAGCTCGTAAAGCACCTCAGCCATCACCCCCTATTTCTCCTTCATGCTTTAGGGGGCATATGTTACACAATATTTTGTCACACCTCCCTCACTTCCCTATTACATACCCCAAAGTGCCCGAAACATGACCATCATGCAGTGTACTTATTCAGAAATGTAGCTCAGATCCTCCCTAAACCATTGATAGGAAAATTCCTTGAGCTTCCTCTACAGGAAATGGCTCTAAAATCCTAATTTTAGAATCATCGCTCATCTGATACTGAAAACCATGATGGTCTCCAGTTTCACTATACTAGCCCCACGATGCCATCACTCTATTGGCTTGGATACCCTTGATGATCCCTAAAAGGCAATTTTCCCAAAGAGTACAAGAAGCTTCATGATCTAGAAGCTTCCATAATGACAAGTTGGAGGTTGTTCAACATGGATGAGGTCGAGTTCTCTCAACCTGGCCTTTTGGTATTATCCCTATGAGCTACCTCCTTTTTTTTTTTTTTTTTCTGAATAAGACTATGCTATTATATTACAAAAAAGGCAAAAATTACATCATCTTTGGTACAACAGAGCCGTAGCCCTGTGAAACCTGTCGAAGGAGGGACAGTAAGCTCAGGAATGATCATCTCCAAAATTACATAAGACTGACACTTGAACCAAATCGACATTCATGAGACCGACACTGAACATACATGTTTAACTGAAACACATAAAGACTTGAACAATTATGGATAGTCGTCACTATAACAGATAGGGACAGAATTACATAAGGACAAAGACCGGACACATATAAAATAGCGGTGAGAGCAGACAGTGAAAAAATTCCTTCTTCAAAAACCTGAGTCGAACAGCAGAGCGAACTAGTCATCATCAGTGGTGTGCACATCTTCCTCCGCTTTGCATCTGGGAATCTTGTGGATATCCGGCTCGGTGAGAATGTCACGCTGCATAGGTTCACTTAGGCCTGCCCCAGGGTATGGAGAGAAGCTGTCTTGAACATGGCACAACATATCAATGGCGAGAACTTGCACACTTGTTGTAGGAGCCAACCTAGGAATCCGTGGAGGGCTGGCATGAATAGCATCATCTTCACCTCGAGGATTGCTACAGTGCTCCACTAAAACTGTAACAAAGAAAGTTGAGTTTGATAGAGTACATGGAATACGATATCTCACCATGGGATGCTCAGAGTGCCCACAGTCCATAATCTCTCGATATTCCGCTGCACTGCCTCTGCCAATTGCCTGACCCCTGGAGCACCGACGGTCGGAAGAAACCTCGATTGAGGAGGAGGGGGAGCGGGCTCGCCTCTGAGACGAAGCCTGCCCTCTGGAAATCCCGCGCCAGCTTGACTGTCGTAGACGCTCTCGCTACATCTCTGAATTGTACGAAGAGCAGGTATAACCCGTCGCAGCCTCCCTCGGAACCAGAGAATGAGCACACACCACCTCCGAGCACTCGAACCTTATGCCCGTCAGCGAGAGAGTGACAGAGATGCCAAACACCCCCGAATGGTCCCAATGGCAGGAATAACCCCTTGCAACCTCCCTCAGAACCAGAGATTGAGCCACCATGACCTCCCTCAGAACTAGAGCATGAGCAAACACAAACTTCAGGAGAATGACAGAGAGGCCATGGCTTTGTAGTGCCATTTTCCCGTTACCAAGAGGGGCAGTAAATGCCGAAAGGACCCGACTGCCATTAACCAACGCCTCCGAACTTAAATGCCTCACGCAACAAGCCCACATGCTATGCGTCCTGTTATACATGGCTTGTCCGAGCGGACACCTGCCCTCATGACGAGCCCTTGACCTGTTAAGCATTAAAATCACCCGCATCTGGGATATGAGCTACCTCCTTGAGATGAGGGCCTTCTCCTATATTTGGAGAGATCCTAACTCCCTTTCCCTATCTATATATTCATCTTCTCCCATTTCCAAATGGTTGGTCTTTGGCTATTTTCACCCTTATGCTGAGATTGTGCCTATATGCTACTCATTTGGCTTGGATAAGGAGTGCTTGGAGAGCTTAAGCTTGGACTTGAATATTCACTCAAGGAGAGCTTATTGACATCAAGGCTTGGTTGTTTGCTTGTTCTTTTATTCTATTAATATATACAACTGTTGGTTTATTTTCCATAAATGTGTATGATGATGTATCATTTATCTTAATGCTCCTTGATCTATTAAGTAGGTTACATTTGATTATGCTATTTGTACTTGTATGATTTTTTGTGTCTTGATCTCTTGTGCAGGCATCTAAATGCTGTGAGTAGTAGGATCGAGCCTGTGACACAAGCGATTCAAGGTATTCAACAAAGGAGGACTTTATAGCATCAGAATGAGATAGGGCATCTTCTTCGTCTCTTATTTCAATTGTAACTTAGGAAAGTATCCAATGGATTGTCATATAGGTTGCTAGTCCACTCATTGGGCTAGAGGGATCGTCTTTGTTTGCAGAGAGGATTTCCTAGACAACAGTGGTGTCGAATGTGTGTGATGTAAAGTGGTGATCTCTAATAGTAATGCATTGGAAATTTCAAGAACAAAGTATGTGTGCCCTAAAAATGTTGTTGCAAGGGCCAAGTTATAGTGCGAGCATCTATGTGATGATAGAAACATTAACTGGTGTGATGGGGCATTGATAGAGCTATTAGATCTGAGTTTGCTTGTTGTGTGCTTGAAGGTTAAATATATACTTGCGCATTGAGTATGATAGACCCGCATATGTATTATCAATATTGGTGCGTATGCAACGAAATCAATGTGTGGATACCAAGAAACATTATGCGATTTAGAGGTTGTGTCCTAGGAAACATGTGAAGGTCAAATTTGATGCCAACATGTTTTTATTTCATGTGTTACAGTGTTGAATACATTATTGTATCTATCATGCATGTTATTGTTCTATAACATGGTAGTTCTATGGTAGATGTATTGAGGGTAGATTATTTAGAGGATAGAGCCTTGTATGGTGCTATCAGTTTTGTGTATTGCCTTGTATTTATGTTGATGTAAAATTCATTTAAAGATGAGTGTCAGACTTGTGAGGTCAAAGTGTTTGGTTATCATGATTATTGATGTCCAATGTAAGAGGAGTGATGTATGATGCTACTAGGATGTTTGGTTTTGATTGATTTCATTCACGAGTTAGAATTCTGAGTTATATGCTTCTAGTTGAGTTGACAGTGAGGTGATTGATGAAAAGAATTATTGTTGTGTATGAGAGCGATTGTTGCTAGGTTTGGAGTGGAGAGAGTTTTTGTTGTTTGATGTATTGTTGATGAGAAAATTATGTGGGTCCAATATGAAAATATATGAAACAAGGCCTACATATGTTTGAGTGGGGAATAATTGTTCTAGTTTGAAAAATGTATGAAATGTGGTCCACAAGAGTTTGCAGGTTCCTAAGATATCTACTATAGATCAATGATTCCTGGAGAATGGTTTATTCATATTATTAGACATTTCAGTTTGGGATTATGAGGCAAGGTGTCGGGGTTGGAAAACCCTTCCTTCGCCAAAGAATTGATTTTCCTCTCTATGGTTACTTCTCAAACATTTGGCTAGGTGTTCTCCAATGGATTACAACATATATGATGAGTGGGAATGGGACCCTAATCGTATGGGATACATAGTTAGAATAAAAAAATTTCACAAGACCTTCCAATTCACCCCATCCCCACCCAAACGTTATAGATTATGGGAATAAATATCGAAAGGCAATTCACTCCCCAAAATCAATGTTTTTGTTGTGTAAGAGTTCACGAGCGTTTGTTAACAAATGGTTGAATTTGTGAAAAAGAGGGCCAATATAGGGGCCATCCAAATGTGTGTTTTGTTGCTCAAAAAATGAAACTCACAACTACATTTTCTTTGAATTTTAGTACTCACAACAAGTATGGAGGCAAGTTTATATTGAATTTTTGGATAAGGTCTCATTCCTAAATTCATGGAATACATGTTTGTTGTATGGCATAAGAAATATGTATAAACCTTCAGAAAGAAACTCATCCTATAAAGATCATGGATGGAAATCCAAAAATTAATAAGTTGAGAGATATGACTAGCAAGTAACAAGGAAATATTTTAGGATTATGTTCATCCAATATCTAGAACTGTTAACAAAGTATACAATTTGTTTTGGAAAAAATACAAGGAAAATGCTTAAAAGGGAATTTTGCGACTTCAATAAAGGAAGAAGATTGCTCATGGGTGGATGGAATCATCAATCACAATTGGATTAAACTTAATAAGCTTGCGCATACACCTTCATCTGAGGCTAAATGAAAAATTTTCATGGGAGAGCTAAATTTTTGAAACAATATCCAAGGGAAAAAAAAATTTATGATATTTTTTTATGGAGGATCAAAAAGGAATCTAGAGGTGGTAGAAGTCAGAGGGATCATTAATCCCAAATAAAAAAGACGAAGAATCCTTCATATGGGGATTGGAATATCCATCAATCAAGCCAAAAATATTACCTTATTTCAGGGTTCATGGATTATAAATGATAGGAAGCATAAGAAATTAATTTTCATTGGAGACTTGGAACTAGTAATATGGTCTATGCAATTTTTTTTTGGTAAAAACATAGAGAATTAACAAGAATATTTCATAGGATAAAAAAAGAGGCAAGGCTTGAGGAAGTTGATTTCTTCCATGTGTTGAGATCACAAAATGAACAAGTAGATAAGATAGCTAAGGAAGTGAGTGGGCTAGAGCACGGTGAATTTAGAGACAAAACTAGATATGCATGGTTCCCCATCCCCTAATTTCATGTATAAGTCCAAAACTAAAATAAATAATTGTTGCATTAGCTTATTTTCCCCCTGTAACCACATTGGAAATTATTTGAGGGAAGCGATATGCATTTTGAGCATACAACATGTCAAATCAAATGCTCTCAACCAAAGAGTTCAATAGATAGAGGAGAGAATTGACACCATTTTGTATACAATGCATTTGATGGGGAGATGTTATCAACCACCTCCCCATATAATCTTTATTGAAGGTAGTACCATGGTGATGATTACAACTATTTTAATTTTGATGTGATTTGGATGTTTTTTTCTTCAACTATGATCTTGGGACATTCTTTGCTTGGATTTTTTTCATATGGTTCTAAATCCCTTGAGGTACTAGTTATTTCATTTTTTTTTGTCTAGAAGAATTTGGTTTGGGAAACAATCATTGGGTTAGTTGTATTATTTTGGGGATTTATATTCTAAAGTAGGACCTTCCAAGAATCATTAACAAATGAGATGGTAGACAAGTTCCATTCTTCGCAAAGGTGGGTTACAAAAATCCTAGGTGCTAAGTCAAGGGACATGTTGGTTTTGGGTCTATGTGAAATGATTTATTTTAAGCACATTTGAATTTGATATCAAAATAGATAAATTGGTAGAAGGATAGTGGATATAGGACATGAACTTGGAGTTGTTAATGGCTCACAAGAATGTATGCCATTACCCTATTGTGATTTCATTGACATAAAGAGAAGGCTTAGAAGCCAAGAAGCCATTTTCTTAGGGAGTGTTGATGGTGATGGACTTGCCAACATTCTAGGGATCTCCCCGGTAAGAAGTCCCAACTAGACCTCAAATCATTTGGAGTAGGATTCCCAGCAGTGGGTGGTAATGTAATGCCTTGACCGCGGTAGCGCGCAAAGATAAGTACATAAAATTGGGCTGAAGCAAGTATGTCACCTCGCAACGAGTTAAGTGAGATGCATGGGAGTTTTAACACACAGAGGGGAAAAGGAAGTGTGCCCCTTAGAAGCATGTAATAGTACGCATCTTGGAAGGAACACACGAGTGAAATGAAATCACAAGATAAAATGCGGAATAGTCCACAAATTAAAGTGATGAGTTAATCCAACAACACACATTCAACAAGATTCATACAAATTGATACAAATTAGTTCATAAGAAAATGCATAAGTTAAACAACATACATTGTTAAAGCAACCAGAATAATATAAATACAATAACAACATATGCATGAAAGTATGATGGATTTGTTATTATTATTATAAGTGAAAGTTCCATCCATACATACACCATTAACGACCACTAGCCCCAATAGTGGAACATTACAATCAAGAACACCTGCTACTCCAAAGAAGTATACTCACTCTATGCTGTGGAGAAGCCAAGGCTTGTCACAATACTCCTAGGCCTTTTCTAAGCCTAAGCCTAGCCAAAATCTTGGCTCCCCTAAAAGTGTGTTCTATGAGTTATGAGGTTCTATTTATAACAAAGGGTGTGGTGACCCTTGACATTCCCCTTTGTGACTCTTTGACTGTCCTCATGACTCTTCATCTTCTTTACAAATAACTCATTACATAATATGATGACCTTTCATATTTCACTAATGACAATTGAATTTAAATTAAAACATATTTACAAATAATATTACATTTTCCACATGTACCCATGTGAGCCAAAATATGCTATAGACAACCTGACAATACAAAACACTATGACTCCGAAGTTTGGGGAAAGACCAACTTGAAAACCTTCACTTGATGCTTCTTGGTCACATACTCATGGCAAGCTTCGTATTGTGTGATGATGTCCCAAAATTGCTTGATGGTGTCTTTTTTATAGTAGACTCTTGTCTGCACAACATCTAGGTATATGGTCTTAGAACCTGTATCCAACTCATCCTGAACCATGTGCAACATGGTGTTGACCATGACGGGACCACCAATGTACTTTTGTATGTTATGGACACTAAGCTTCATGTCATCCCTAGTGGCCTCTCGCCTTAACTGCTCCATGTACTTGTCGTTCTCTAGTCAGACTTGGTTCTTCTGTTTAGCCTCAATGAGGGAACCGATTGAAGGGATCCTGTGCATTCTCACCATGACATCCAAACTCTTGTACAATCATGCATATGAGGCCTATATTATGGTAATGAATGGGGTGAGTTTCTCATATTTTTGGATCAACATCCGAGCCCTTTCTTTCTCCATCTCTACTTGAGGCTTCATCATCTTTGGCAAGTGAAGTGAGGCTCCTTTGTACCGCATTGTCCATTCTTGCACATGGGCGATGGTGGCATGTATGTTCCTAAGGGTTTGAAGAAAATATTTTCTCCACTGTTGTAAGCCATGCAAATGGGAAAATTCTTTATGCACAATGACAAATCCTTCATAAAGCTTATGTTATACAACCAACTCACAAAATAGAAGAAGAGATAGATTAATGACTTCAAAATTAGCCTCTTCAACGGGGAAACCTTCCATACATTACACAAATGAAAAATTCTTCGATGATTCAAATGAAAAAATATCCTTTCTATATATAGGAGTCTAAGGGGTCACAATATAGTCAAATCCTAGATAAAAATAATAATGTAAGGGCACAACAATAATAATAGTGGGCTTTAATGGGGCACAATAATACAATATGGGGACTACATGGACACAACAATAATAATAAGGGGAATACACTGACAATAACAATGAGGGAATACACTAGTATTATAGGGACCTAACATGTCACTCTCCTTCAAAAAAGTGTTTTCCTCAACGCTTGAATAGTTCTGGATGCTTCTGTATAAAATTCTCATCCTCCCATGTGGAATATTTAGTGGGTAAGTTCTTCCACTTTATGAGATACTTTGAATTTGATCGATTCCGTAGCTATCGAGTTCTTGTTTCCATGATTTCTTCAGGTTCTGGCAATATTGTTTGAACTAGGATCTTTTCACCTATAACCTTCTTTAAGCATAAAACATGGAAAACTGGGTGCACTCAAGAAGATGCAAGGAGATCCAATTTGTATTCCATAGTACCGATATTTTGTAACACCTTATACGAACCATAATACTTTGGTGATAATTTATTATCCTTCTTAGCTTGCTCGAGGGACATTTTTTTGTACGGTTGTAGCCGTAAAAATACCCAATCATCTACATCAAAAATTGTTTTGCTACAATGTTGATATGCATGTTGTTTCATTCTATTGTGTGCCAAAGTGAGGTTATCCATTAAGAGTTGGAGAAATTATTGTTGATGCTCGATGTGATCTTCCAGTGCTTGAACCTTAAAATTTTCTCTTAAAGATGATGTGATGGATGGTAGATGATATCCATAAAGTGCCATAAATGGGGTCATTGTTTCTGCAATATGGAAGGAAGTGTTATACCACCATTCTGCTAGAGGTAACCACTTGACCCATTATGTTTGTTTATTAGATACAAAGCAACGAATATATCCTTCCAAACATTTTTTCACTATCTTAGTTTTTCCATCAGATTGAGGATGATAAGATGAGCTATGAGCTAATTGAGTACCCAAACAAGAAAATAATTTCGTCAAAAAATTTCCAGTGAAAATGGGATCTGTGTCACTTACAATAATCTTTGGGTTTCCATGTATATTTTGAATTGTTTCCATAAATTCACTAACAACTATACTGGATTTAAATGGATGATATAATTCAAAAAAGTGTGCATACGTGGTAAGTCTATCAACTACCACCATGCTAAAACTCTTTCCTTCAGACTTGGGTAAACCTATGATAAAATCCATTGAAACCTCCTCCCAACATTGACTTGGAATGGATAAAGGTTGTAACAAACCCAAGGTCTTAATCATCTCAACTTTATTTTGTTGGAAAATCAAACACTCCGCCGCAAACTTTTGAATATCAAATTTAAGGCCATCTCAAAATAAATGCTTCTTAACCCTGTGGTAAGTTTTTAAAAATCCTTAGAGCCCTCCTAAGGGATAGGTGTGAAATTTGAGAAGAATCTTTTGTTTGAGTTGGGAATTTTTACAAAGGTGTAAGTGATCTTTGTACCATAATGAATCATTTTTCCAGCTAAATGTATGAGATGTAATGGGATCTTGCTGCAACTTTTGAATGAGTTCCCACACTTCTTCATCATTCTTCCATCCATCCCTTGCTTTCGCATCCAATCTGGTTGGATAATAGAAATAACACAAAGCAATGCTTCCACATCCTCATCCTTTCTTGAGAGTGCATCTGTAACAACATTTTTCTTTCCTTTTTTGTAGATTATTTCAATGTCATAACCCAACATATTTGTGACCCATTTTTGCTGCTCTTATAAATATAGTATTTGTTCTAAAAATTATTTAAGACTATCATGATCTGTTTTTACCTTGAAGTGTCTTCCCATTAGGTAAGTTTGCCATTTCTTAAGTGCATGTAGTATTACCAACATTTCCTTCTCATAAATAGCTTCGTGTAAATACTTTCCTTTGATTGGATGACTTTCAAAAGCAATGTGTCTTTCTTCTTGCAATAAAGCAACACCAATTCCATTTCTTGAAGCATCACAATCCATAATAAAGGTTTTTGTGAAGTCTGGTATAGCTAAGACCAGTGCTTGGCACATTGCCTTTTTAAGATGTTCAAATGCCTTAGTTGCTTATGGAGTCCAAGAAAATGCATCTTTCTTCAATAATATTGTTAGAGGTGTTGTTATTCTCCCATAATTATTAACAAAATTGTGATAATACCTTGTCAACCCAAGAAATCCTCACAGATGCTTTATCTGTGGGGATTTTCCATTTCTTAATGGCTTTGATTTTGCTAGGGTCTACCTTAACACCTTCATGAGATACAATATGACCCAAATATTCCATCTCCTGTACTCCAAAGAAACATTTGAAGTTTTTTGCATATAATTGTTTCTCCTCCAATAGTTTGAGCACCCTATCAACATGTTGAACATGATCCTTCCAAGACTTGTTGTAGATTAGTATATCATCAAAAAATACTAACAAAAATTTTATAAGGAAGGGTTTGAAAATGGAATTCATCAAACTTGAAATGTAGAAGGTGCATTGGTAAGGCCAAAAGGCATGACAAAAAATTCATAATGGCCCAAATGAGTTCTAAATGTTGTTTTCCGAATGTCTTTAGTCTTCATTCTAATTTGATGATATCCTGAATGAAGATCCAACTTGGTGAAGTAAATTGCTCCACGTAATTATCCAATAATTCATCAATGAAAGGATTGGGAAATTAGTCTTTAATAGTGATCTTCTTGAGCTCCCTATAATTTGGACACATGCACCAAGATATATCCTTCTTGTGCACTAAAACTAATGGAGTAGAGAAAGACATTTGACTAGGTTGAATTATACCAGCCTCTAGCATTTATGCAACCACACCTTCAATTTCACTCGTTTGGGTATAGGGATATCTTTAAGGCTTAATGTTTGGAGGAAAAATTCCTGGAATCAAATGAATAGCATGATCATTATCACGAATAGGTGGGAGGCCTTTGGGTGTCTCAAATATGTTGGAATGATTGTCCAAGACTTTTTGGAGATATGGAGAAATAGATGATTTCGATGTGTGAATCTCTAGGGAACATAATTGTGCAATTACACCCCATTGTTATTTCTTTAGAAGCTTTGTCATGCCATTAGAGCTGATTATATTTCCTGGTTCCCTACGATACCCCTTAATTCAACTTCCTTTCCTTCCCAAAAAAATTTCAAGAAAGTTCCTGAAAATTAAAAGTTATCGAACCCAAAGATTGTAACCATTAGACTCCTAGTACAACATTAGCACCACCCATTGGAATGGAAAGCATTGGACTATTCAATACATATTCTCCCATGGATGGGTTGATATTATGGCACTTTCTAGATAAATTTATGGTTCCTCCATTTGCAACCATCACTTGATACTATGGTGTTGGATATAGTAAGCAATTCAATTCCTTGGCTATCTTACAATGAATAAAATTATGTGTACTACCCGAATCAATCAACGCTATTATCTTTTTATTCTTGATATGTCCTTCTATCTTGAGAGTTTGAGGAGTGTTAATTCCTGCCAATGCATTACAAGGTATGGTCAGATTCATTTCTTCTTTCTCTAGGGTTGGTTCCTGGTGTATATCCTCTTCTTTTGATGTTTCTTGTTCCTTTTCTTCCTCCTATTCACAATATATGTAAAATAATTTCTTCTCAGCACACTTATGAACTTTAGTGTATTTTCTATTACAACTATAACAAAGCCCTTTTTCTCTTTTTTCTTCCAATTGTTGTGGTGTCAACCTTGTAGGGGCAACAACACTTCCGTATTTATAGTTGTGAGTGGTAGGCTTCCTTGTTGCCATAATTTTTATTTCAATTTTTCTTGCCAACCTGAATTCCTTCTCCAATGAATCAGGTTCCCAAAGGTGAGCCTCATGTTGGATGTTATCCTTTAAAGTACCTATGAACACATCAATCCTATGCTTCTCTAGAATATCATTTACCCTTATATTCATTTTTTCAAAGTCCTCAATGTGCTCTTTCATTGAACCCTTTTGTTTGATATTTATCAATTGGTTAACGAAGGTGTTGCTCTTTGTATCATCATAATGTGCTATCATTTCCTCCATAAAAATTGACCAAGTGACAATTGGTTTACGAGAATAAATCCATTGATACCATACAAACTGATTGGGTTCTAAATATAAAGTTTAAATGTGTACCTTTTGTGTGTGTTGCACATTATGAAGATCAAAATATTTCTCCATCTGTAGAATCCATGTTACTGGATCCTTGCCATCAAACTTCCTCATATCAATCTTTGGAATACGGTGGGTCTTCAATCCAATGTTAGAGTCTACGAAATCATGATTAAAATTTCTTTTGTTCTCATCATGAGTTTCATCTAATACCTTTTCGCCATTAGGAAGCATTTCTTGTAGAAACTTTGTCAAACCTTCCTTCTGATCTGAATTTAAACAGGAACACAACAAATTATAGATATAACCATAAATACAGCGATGCAGCAGAAATAATACTTCATTTCATTAATGTAAAATACTAAAATATGCCTAGTAATAGAAATGGAAATAAACTAGTTCGGGTGATGGTAGCTTATCCCTGAGAAGAGATGTGGTGGCTGCATGCCTCTGAACTGCGTTATAATGAGGCTCAAGGGCCTTTTTATTATTGAACAATAAGAGAAAACCCTAAACAACCAAAACCATAACCCGAGGAGATGTAACACCAAGAGTTTATGGGCCTTGTTGGTGTTAGTTGGACAACCAACTTCCAGGGGTCGCGAATTGGTCATATTATCTCCATTTGATGCGCATGATACTCCATTGGAAAGATCTCTCTGAGGACTACAATGAAAAAGATGATTTTAGACAATAAGTTTCTGGTGGTAGATTGCCAAAAAAAGTCATTTAAGGCCTCAAAATGGCTTTGGAAGTTTAGGACCCAAAAAACTACTAAAAATAGTAAAATGTGCTACAATTAAGGAAAGTGAAAAACTGAAAGAAACAATGGTGGGGGTCCAAGTGGAATTAGTGGGTGGCCACCAATATCCACTTGGGTCACTGTCAAACCTTCCATGTTTACTTTTAAACCATTCTTCAAATCTTCCATGTTGCCTTTCATTTTTTCTTCTATACCATCCATATTAGCTTTCATGCCATCCATATTAGCTTGCATGCCATCCTTCAAACCTTCCACGTCTGATTTTAAGTTATTATTCAAACTATCCATCTTAGCTTCCATTTTATTTTTGGTTACACTTTGTGAGAGCGAAATTTGTTGCACTTGGTCTCGTAATTTTGATATATCATGTTGCATTTCTTCTTCTTCTTCATACGTAATTTTAGAGCTTTCTGGTTGCTTACTAGGTGTTTCCATTTTCTTGCTTCAATTCATTTTGAAATCAAACAATGATATCTATGCTTTACTTTCCCTTCGAATCACTTCAAACTGATTTTTCAAGCAAATGTTATGAAATTTAACAAAAAGATACACACCTTTTTATTGCTTTTAGGAGGTCGATCTAGAAACGATTGTAATTATGTAATTTCAGATCTCCAAGTTTTGAAATTTCTTCCTGTGGTAGCGCTCTAAGTCCTTTTTCCAACCCCACAAGTCTAATCGAGATTAGATTATTCAAGAAGGTATTATTCCAAATCTCCCATGATGACCTGATTATGGGCTGGTTCAGTAGTACGCGATTCCACGTGTCATTGTTTAAACCTTTGACCCTAAAATTGCTACATGAAAAACTACAGTCCATTCTCTTTCATGCACTTCTTACAAAATTCAAATATGATTCTTGAAACGAATGTTATGATGCTTTTCCCTAGGTCATCCTTTTGAGACAAAATTCTAGAGCCCACAAAAATCCTAACTTCCTTAGAGCATATCTCCAAAAACATAACGAACCAAGATCTAAAATTTTACAAGAAGTTCTCTGCAATTTCCACTCCACGTGGTAAACATTTCAGCTTCTGAATCCTCGTAGAAAAAATGTTATAGCGAAATTCCACGATGACCTGTTTGAAGAAGTGAAACCCTAGAATCCGAAGCTCTAATACCAAATGTTATGCAACCAGCTCACAAAATAGAAGAAGAGATAGATCAATGACTTCAAAATTAGCCTCTTAGAGGGGGAAACCTCCTTTAAATTATACAAATGTTTAATTCTTCTTTGATTCAAATGAAAAAACCTCCTTTCTATATATAGGAGTCTAAGGGGTCATAATATAATGAGACATAACAATAATAATGTAAGGGAACAACGATAACAATAGTGGGATTCTATGGGGAACAATAATACAATATGGGGACTACATGGGCACAACAATAACAATAAGGGGGCTACACTACCAATAAAAATGAGGGAATACACTAGTATTATAGGGACCTAATAAATTCCACATGGTAGTCTCAAGTGTTCATACTTCATCAAGTATCGCTTTCCTCATCTCTGCTATTGTGGAAACTACACTCTTCTCTTTGAGTTGTTATACCTCTTGCCTGACCGCCTACAAGTTCTTTTCCATTTTTTCATTCTCGGCCAACATGAACTTAACATTTGAGCTCGACTCTCCTACAAAGGCCATGGTGGCATCAGCAATGACAGTTGGATGCTTTATGACATATAACATTATCACCCTTTCCTTCATGAATGCAGGTGGCACGTGATCATCTGGAAAGTGCTTCCTCCGCGCCTATAAAATATTCTTATGTAAATCATCAAATGAAATATTGTACACATCCATAACTAGATCATCATCAAGGAGATTAACCTATCCTTTCTTGCTCGGGATTGGTTCGGACACTAGAGGTGGTGGAGACTAAGAAGTGGCCTCAAGTTCTCTCGGCATAAGGTCGGTGTATTCATTTTGTAGCTTATCCCCCAAATACATGTATTTCACTTCAATCAATTGCTCAATCTACTGAGCAAACTCTCGATCCTACATCTTTTCACGATCTTCCTCAGCTGTTCGCCATTCTGACTCCTTAACCTATATGGGCATTGTTTTCTCTGTCATTGATTCTTGCCTTTCTTCTTCTTCTTCTCGTTCCTGCTTCTCTTCCCTTTCTCTCCTTCTTAGCTCCCCCTCTTCGTTCAACTTCTTCTCTGTTTCCTGCAAATTTTGTTATGCTTCCTCCAACCTTTTATTTTCTTTCTTCCTTTGCTCTACCTTATTTATCTGTTGTTGCCTCTTTGCCTCCACTGCCAAAGCTGCTTTCTTAGTGATATGATATGCTCTCATCTTGTAGCTTTTCTTTTCCTCTCGGTTCTCGACACTCTTCCTCTTGCCTTCTTCCTACACCAAATTGTGTTTTTTGTTATTTCTTCTTGCAATGCTACTGCTGGTAGAGCGGCCTTTGAAGATGTGGCTATACTGACTAGCTCATGGAGATTGGAGTCATTGTAACAGTATCTCCTAGGGTCCTCCTCGTGCCAATGAAATTTCTTGTGGATCAATGGATAATACACATTCATATAGTGGTCCTTGTAAATATCGTGGGGATCATACATATTGAAGTATTTGGTGTCAAACTCAAATTTCAATATCTCCTTCACTTCAGCATCTGCATCCTTCAAGCTCTTAATCTCATATAACCTGATCCATAAAGGAGGGATGGGCCATGGTGCCTACTTCTTCTTGTGAAATCCTGATGACAACCTTGTGGAGAGGTGATATGAGACCTCTTGTATGACTAATTTGTCCGTGGCATACCTTGGTAGAACATGTGGAGGCTTTGCTCTGCCAAACACTCTAATGAAGGTGCCATCGAGTGAGGCATACCAATGTTCAATGTTAAGTATCACCTCCATCACTTCTTAGGACATGCAAGGTGGATCTTGCTCAAATATAATATTGTACAATGAGATGATGAAATGGTCAGTCAACCTTGCTAATACTCCTCGATAGCTGCAATAGGAAAGAAACTTGCAATAAATATTGACGATAGTCTCTTTTAGTGTCCATGTCCAGCTCATGCCAAGAAACTATTTTTGGGAATAGATTCCATCTAGTAAGTATACATACATGTAAAATCTCACTTTCTCATCCTTGGGCATATTATGGGCATTACTCACATGGAATTTCAACTAATAAGCCAATAAGTTCGACCAGTTGAATGGCCTTCCATCACTCACCAATTTGTCTAATAGTGTTAATTTTTGCAACTAGGGTCAAATTCCATATTGAACAACTCAGATGCATGAGATGATGCATGCATTAAATTCCTCTTTTTGAGAGAACCAAAATCGACCTAGAGATCACCTAATTTGTTTAAGTGGAAGTTATGTTTTGAATTATTTTATTCATACATACATTATGGAATGGGTCGGCCCTAACCACATGGGTAACTGCTTAGGTCAATATTAACCTCAAGTAAACCCTCATGAAAGCCTATAAATAGAAGTGACCCCAAGTTCATTTCAACACATTGATCAACTAATTTTATATTCTTCTATTTTGTCTTGGATTGCACACATTCAACGGAAGGAGTTCGCACAGGTTCTAAAATCATAGGCAAAAGGTTCACTTTGAGTTAGGGGTCTATGGATCTAGGACGCACAAAGTGGGAAATAGAGCTACTAAGGTTCTCTAGACGTTGGGAGACAAGATTGTGAGAGCGACTAAGGGTTCTAAAGCAGATCAGATGGTTCAAGTCCCTAGACACTCGCATAGAGTCATCCTAAGAGAGTCCAGGCCATCCCAGATGATTGCATAAAAAATTTAAGGGTGATACCAAGGGTTTTAGGTGTGTTGCACCCCAGTTGCATGCATAGAGACTTCTGAAGAATAAGGGCAAAAAAATAAAAGTTGCCCTCGAGTCACAATCGTCCTCATATAGTATCTGAGAGAGAGACCAAGGAGTTTTGGTTGCACGCATACAATTTTTATGATGGAGATTAAAGTTCATATCTAGGATTTCACATCTTGGCTTGACTTGAATTTATTGATCTGGTAGATTTGGGTCTCTCTCTGCTGTTATTTAGATTTGTAGATCCATAGATTTGATTTCTTAGTATCCGTTGAAAACATATGTATTGGGCTCATTATACTCTCTACTGAAATATTTTTATGACAATCTACCAAAGAAGAAGATTTAAAAGGTTTTCCCCCTTGTGGGGGTTTTCCCCTAGTCTTGGACCAATCTGTTGTCTCTTATGGTTGTGCTATTGCCTTCTTTTTCACTGCATATATTTTTCTTTCTTTAGTTACATCTATGATCGATTATACTGCTAATAATTGGATGCATTGTTAATGAAAAGTTAAATTGGGCTAAAGTAACTGATGTTGGGTTGTATTATATTATTTCCATGACTAGCTCCCCTAGTTAAAGTGAGGGGTTAGAGGGGGGCAGAGCCCTCCCTTCGTTGCGTCGA